>LPNX010096960.1:179091-195287 GCA_001517045.1 Pseudotsuga menziesii | reverse complement strand
ATCCCCCATAGGTGTAAAAAGCTGATCCCAAATCTATCAAGGACCCCAAGAATTAGCAAGGGCGCATGGGAAAGCTAAAGAGTGGTCAAATGGCAGCTCATACATGATTTTGCATGGAGGAAAGAGTGGATGAGGAAGATGCAACAAAGCTGATTCACCTCACCTAGTCTTTCTTTCCTATGTGCCTTAAAACACTGAAAAAGCAGGGTATAAAGCAGAAAAAGCAGATGAGTGCCTAGGAGGCCAGGAATAAAGCAAATTTGATTCCTAAGGCTTTCCCAAGTGCTACATGAGTCAATAATGGCAAGTTTGACCTCTATGGATAGGCAATTAGCAACTTGCACATGGTGGGACTCATGGACTAGGCAAATAAGACAAAAATAAATGAATTAATGTCTAAGTGGGTAAATACTATGGGTTGATTATTCTAACACATGGATGGAAATGTATGAATAATTTTTTGATAATTCTCCTTGTTGATCGCATTCTCATATAAACATTTTCTATAGTTTCAGGTTATAATTTTTGTTTACTGACATGTTTTCTGTGTTAAAGAGTTCTTTTTTTACAGAGATAACTGGTTCATCCCAGCTAGTCGCCATTTTTTGTAGGTACAACAGATCCCATGTTTTATCCAAAACACAAGAACACCAATTTTACATGCAAAGGTAGCTTTTCATAATTCCTTAAGTTGTTTTGGGGTCCCCATAACATTTATCATGGTTTCTATGATTTGAATTAGTTAAATTTTTGAAATTTATTCATGTTTTGTGTGCTTTGGTGACTTACGAAGGACTATATTTCCCTTAAAATGTGTCCTTCCTGCAACCTGCAATGCGGATTGCGGGATCTCAAAGTTTAATATTTGCAAGTTTCCATCCCACATCTGGCAAATGCAGAATGAGGGATATGAGAGAATTTTTGTATGAGTGAAGTGTGTCATCCCGCATCCTACATCCCACAAATTGTGGATTGTGGATTGTAGGAAGTAGCTTGATTTATTATTTTTGTTGTGTGATCTTGCAACCTGCAAACCGTAATTTGCGAGATATGGATTGCGGAAGGGGTTGATTAAAATATTGATACTTTGTGATCCTTCATCCTGCATCTTGCATCTCACATTCTGTAATTGTGGATTGTGGGTTGCGGGATGGTCAATAAAATTTAAATCTCACATTTCGGTCCTGCATCCCACAATATTTAATCTCGACCATCCATCCATTTTAATCCTATGGTCTTAATTTGACCCATGGAAAATCTATATATAGGTTGGTATTTTATATTTTTCTTTACCATTTTTACTATTGCGAATTACTGTGCTGTGTGAATTTTCATTGTGTTTTTACCAGACAACATCGTCACAGTCCAGGTTGATTCCAAGTTGGTTTCTTATTCAATTTGAGTTTAATTGCTTACTGTAGCTTTGTTTGAATTAGCCTTGATTTATTTCTTTACACTTTTAAACAGAGTTTTCCTCAAATTCGAAGAATGTCATGGATTACCCAATGGAAAAACATTGAAAAGGACATGCTGACTAAGGACCCAAACTTTGGTATTTTCTCGGACACTAGTGGAAGAGTCACTGAAACTTATCAAATTGAATGGCCTAGGGTGTACTTAATTTTTGACAATGATGACTTCTCTGATGTACAAAATGACCAGTCAGCCTACCAAAGAATTAGGGATTTTGGACTTCACGCCATTGCCACCAGACCTACCATCCTTCCTTATAATGATGTGGTCAAATGGATTGTGGAACACACAAACCATAAAGACCGTTCCTTCAATGATAGTGTAGGGTCATAGTGATCTACCTTCCGTCCTGAAGTCTTTACCAGAGCCTATGCTCTTAAATCAGCTATACAACCCCTCAATGTAGAATTTTCCCAAGCCTCTAGAACCAGGTTCAATTTTGATGAAATGTTAAAATATTGGATGAATGAACCTGACAAGTTCTCATAGAGGAAAGACAACCTTTATCCTGTCACCTAGTTTAGGGAACCCTATTTTTTCCTAGTAGCCATGTTATGTTGACTTTATGGTCTTCCCAATTTCTCTGTTTTTAAAGACGAATGGGCTCCAATAGCTCATCATGTCCTAACTACTGGTGAATCTTTCCCATGGGCTTATATCTTATCGCTGGAGCTTAAAATGACTATCCAAGATTATCAAAAGGCTACTTCCCAAATGAAACCCTATTTCTTCTTGTCGGCCTTCGTCATTGATGTATTCTGCACTGAGTTCAAATATCCCAACTTGGGATGGAATTGGACTTTGCCGACTCCCCCTGTGCCTATTTACCATTCAGAATTGTGGGACACTAACTATGCATCTAGGTTCTATGATATTTCTGAACACTTCCTCAACAACATTTATTTTTCAATCTTCAAAAAGAAAGCTCTCGCCTTTTCAGCTGAAGCCAAGCCCTTTATTGCTATAATGGGTGATTGGTATGTTGGTAATTCTTTTGCATATTTTAGGATTTGGGGCAGCAATACTATCCATATTCTTCCTAATATTGTCCTTAATACGTTGGTAATTGAAGAGGTATCTTTCTAGACTATTACTAAAGGGGTTTACAAGAAACTAACTGGCCCCAGAAGAAAAGGTTGACCTAAATTCCCCTTGAAACTTGGATCATTGGTCATCCCAACTTCAAACTAGGTTGTAGTACTAAGTGATCATATAGTTTCCTTGAAGCTTGGTTTTGCTAGAAAAATACAACATGAACCGCAAGGATTTCTTGATGCTCATTCCAAGAAGAACCATGTCAAGGGTGGTTATATTCATGATGAAGTCCCTGATGACTCTATCTACTTGGGAGTAGATACCTTTTCTAAGGTCTTGGATAGAGTCAAAAGAAAAGAAGAACAGAGTCACATCTTACAATATCAAAAGCAACTCAAAATCAAGATTCAGAGTTACAGAGCAATGGAACTAGACCTCCTGGAAAAGGTAAGAAAGGATAGGGAAGAGTAGGAATCCCAATAAATAAAGGATCTATCAGTAGTAACTGATACAGAGGGGAATAAGGGAACATATCCAATGCAATATCTTCCAAAAGTGATCGTCTCTCAACAACTGAAGGTTCTGATAAACACTTCTCAGCAGTCAAATCAGAAATTGGCACAGATAACTTCTGCATTGTATAATCAAGCAGCTGCAATTGCTAAGCATATCCGTGACATTCAGGTGACTACTATAGGTACCCCGATATGTGATGAAAAATTAGAAATTGATGTTAATCCTTTTAAGAAACAGAAAACATAGGTGATTGTTTCTTAAACACTTACGATTGACCTTAGTGACTCTTATGTTTGAAGAAGAAGTACATTCCTCTGTGCCTGTAACGGAAGAAGTGACCAAACCTTTGAAAACATTTGCATATTTTTTCAATGATAATGGAGTGGGAGACTTTATTCGTAACTTAAGTGTCACGTCCCCATCCCTCAGACTGGTGAAGAGGACGTGACGAACACCATGCTAACCGGGCAAACAGCCCCATGAACATAAACAAAAGAGATCAATGCTGAAATTAAAAGCTTAAACATACAAGCATACACAGATGCATAAATATTCAATCATACAGCGGAAACAAAGATACATTCTAGCATTAATCATGTTCATCCTAATTAATTTTAAATTACTATATAAATTGCAGAGATGAAGTAACCAGCACTACTTATATTTCAATGAATAACTCGCCCTCAACCAGCTACGTCGCTGCAACATTCCACCCAACCATAGGCCAGCGTGCTCATCAATCTCTTAGCAACGCTGCCACCCCCGAGCTGGGCATGATTCCTCCAAGGATAAGGTTCAATGCAGGCTTACACATAGCCGAGGGACACAATTAACCAAACCAACACTGCTAGGTTTACCAGGCCTTCAACAATTGGCCAAGCTAGCATAGTCCAAAGACCAACCATTGTATACCACAGCAACACAATCCCTTCACAGCCCTGTGAAGAAGGTAAAGACAACCCGAGATAATCCCAAAAAAATGATGAGACACAGCTCAAGTCCACCAGACAACACAGAGTTGTTCTTGGCCCTAAGGTGGCCAAAACAACTGGAAACTAACAGTCATTCCACTTCTAAGAGCTCACTGCACACACACAACCCTCAATGTAAACGCTGAAGGACTTACACAGACAGAAAAGTGGGGACAGAACAACTCACAGCCTGTGCGTAAAGGAAAAGATGTAGCCCAGGAAGAGCATGGATGCACACATGCACAGTCCAAAGTGGAAACATAAATCAGACTCTCAATAGTTCCCAAACATCGTGGGGAAAACACAACAACAACCCAAATCGTGGGTGAAACCAACAGCAAGCAGAAAATGTGGATTAAACCCATGGCTATGATGCATAACAGTGGAAATCAGGCCCTTGAGGCTATTTCACCTGCTCGCTGCATACACAACCAGAGAAGACCTGCGACTAGTGCGTGAGGGTGAACAGAATGCCTCTTTGTGTGAGGATCCCAGCCCGTGTGCACAAATCAACCGACCAACGTGAGGAAGAACCGACCATGGAGGGAACGAACAGACCATAATCGTGAAGGGGAAGACCAGGAGTGTGAGGAGATGAACCGACCTCCGCGTGAGAGTGAATCGGCAAGGAAGAAATGGCATTGTGGAGAAGATGGAGACCAAGCATCGAGTGAATGTAGTCGTGGGTGGAGTGGGCGTGTGGGCAAGGGACTGACAGTCCTGCCACCCCACTCCCAAAGGCAATAACTGCCTGAACCACCAGCCATAATTTCCCCCAACAAACAAAACCAAGCCATTGAAGAGGTTGGTGAACAAGAAAGGTGGCAAACAAACAAAGGTGATAAAACATGGGTTTTCCCCCCATAGACTAAGGTTTGACATCCCCCACCCCTTATCCTTTGGAACCATGACCTTTTCATTCAATGTTGCACTGCCATAGCTAGTTGTGGTTTTAGTTTTAATTGATGTGCATGTTTACATGATGCCGAATTATAATGTGCCAAATATCACGACATACCATCGGCAACTATCCCCATTGCCGAACCTACACCACCAAATCGATGGTGGGGATTTTTCATTTAGCTCCTCACCACAATTATTTACATTATATACATCATGCAAATGGGGTCAAAACTAGGGTCATTACATTAAGCATCCCAAAATATGTTTCTATTCCTATCTCATCAACAGCATCACTCCTCCTCTCATCCATCCACACTCTTTCCACTTTTCCTACTGGGGTCATCCCATCATCCCCATTATCCCAACTCTATCATTCTTTGACCTCACCACCTATTTCTATCCCAGCTATCTCGGTCCAACAACCCACACCTTCCTTTACCATTTATGAGACCCAACCTTTCAAAATCCCTCTATCATTACCTCCACTCATTGTTCCATCATCATTTTTTCTTAAGAAGGTTTCATCACAATCGATTACTGGCACTAACACCCCACTTTATGAAATTATCACCCCAATTATTTCTTCAACCTCTATGCCAACAATTGATCAAAACCTATCCTCTCCTTTCGCTACTTCACCTATCACTATGTCTATTCCACCTCCTACCATTACTGAGACATCCTCGTTGGATTCAACAGTGAGTGGGACTTCATCATTTACTCATTCAGTCGATGATTTTGATGAAGACAATGTAGTCTCTCTTGGGGATTACTTTTATAGTAGGTTGTCAAAGGAAGTGATAAGAAAAGGAAAGAAGAGAAGTAGGGATCATGATGATGTGTATGGACCTGTCACCAATCAAATAGTATGGAATCAACAATCTGATGACCCTCAGATTGATGTAGTGGATTCAGCCATGGATTTGGGTGCTTCCATAGGTGCCAACCTTGACGCAGTTCTCGCACTGAACAAGGAGTTTGATAAAAGGAAAGAGGAAATTAAAAGGCTGTAGGAAGAACTAGATGATGTCAATAGACAACATAAAAATCATGTGGCAAATATGGAGAAAGCATCTGAAGAAAAGTTCAAAGATTTGTAGCTCAAAAATACCTCTCTCTGGGATGAATTGCAGAATGAAATAACTATGAATTCTTCTAATACCCAAAGGATATCTTTGTTGATAAGACAATGTGAAGATGCAACTGCAAGTGCACTTTCCTATGCATTATTTAGTTTTCCTAAGCATGAGTTTCAATATTTGGCTATCCAGGTCAATCAGAAGCATTATGATTTAATAAATGAAATGTTTAGGACTATGGATGATATTTTTGAGACTTATGTTTCTTTTGATAAAATTTTTGTCACCCTTGAGACTCACACAACGAATAGAGAACAAGCATCCAAAGCTTATGACTCTATTGTGGATTGGCAAAGATATATGAAAGGTAGACCAGAAGGTATTACCATCCTCAGCAGTTTTCAATTGAAAAAGGTCAGAACTGATTTGTGTTCTTGGCTTTATTTGAATGAGATGATTGAATATTCCATCAAGAAAGCACAGTAAATTTATGGGAGAATATGGTATGTGGTTGACAACATCATGGAAGAGTTACATTTCCCTACCATGGATCTGATCGAAAATGCTTGTCCTTCAAAGTTAACAATAGAGCATGTTGAACGTAGATGTGAAGAAGTTAAGGAAAATATTAAAGAGCTTGATCATATCAGCATTGGAGATGTGGGTACTTTTTGGGAGACTCATTGTCCACTTCAAAGTAGTTGACCCATTCTTCTTCCATCTTTCTCACACCCTTGTCTCGCTATCTCTGAATTCCAATTTTTTGACTTGTTCAACTTCATGTATTTCATTATATATATTTCTCTTGTTGAAAATTATTTTAGTGCCATTATTTTATTCTTGAGAGAAATAAAAATAAGCTCCACAAAATCCTTTGATGCTGGTGATTAGTGCCTTTTGCAATGTGACCTCAATCTTGAGCTTCATATTTTTGTTTTTCTTTGTGTGAAAATATGCTTCTGATTTCTTATGATTTTCTACTAACGGAACAATTAAATAACATTGAAAAAATAAAGTAACAAAAACGATTCCATCCCTAAAAATTACCGCCTAATAAAAAATTCTTATTGATAGCACTGAAATAGATCAACAATCCAATGATAGACCAAGCCAAGATGCAACAAACTGAGAGCCGAGATGACTCGAGATAGAAATTGTTCCAGGGAGACCCCAATTCACTCAATCATCTATTGGATAATTATTTGGACCGAAATAGAGCCTTGCAGGTGTGATGTGAAGTAATTTTAAGTTTTCTAGTGAAGGAAAAACATAAATGCCAAAGAGTCGGGTCCAATTGACCTAATGATATTTCACCTAGAATCTAAAGGTTTAAATTTGAAAGGGAGAAAATAGAATGTGTAAATATAGATCTTCCCAATGATGAAGTATTGTAATTTTAGATAACTATTAACACAAGCTCAAACCTAAGAATTGATCTACTGGTCTAGATTTGATCTGATTATCAACAGTCCATCTAACATAAACCTTGAACATTGTTGTGTATTATTGGATCAAACTAAAACCAGATATAGAACAACCTGAATTCAATTAGTTATACTTATGAATCTCAATTAACCTAATGATGACTTTGTAATGATTCCAATTTAACTCATCTTTTAAAACACATTATTATAAATTTATGACTATTCTACAAGGAAAAAAATCTGTCTAAATTGCCTACATCCAAGGAAAAATTAAATTGGCTTGGTGACACTAAATGTCCCTAGAAATGAATTTAGTAGTATTTGATTTAAATCATTAGCAATAAGTAAACGAATTTGACAGTATTTGATTTAAATATTCATAAATCAATAAAATCATAGCACGATATGAAAATTTCTAGAGTCAAACACCTAACAAGAAAAATTTACCCAATCCGCAATCCATTGAAGTTTCAAAATTTGCCAAATTTGTTTGTTTAGGCACTAACCATTTTAAGAATACATAACTTAGAGAAGAATGTTTAGAATGAAAAAAAAATTATTCAATAAAGTGTAAATGTATTTCAGTATCCATCCAAAACATATACAATCCATGACAAAGTTATAACTTTCGTCCAAAGATAAAGCTGAGCCAGTCTGGCTATTGATATATTGTCACATAGTTCTTGGAAATGCATTGGAAAAATATTATTGTTTCATATATTTTCCAACCCAAACATAGTATTGAGAAGCTCCCTACAGAAGCGATCTATTACATGTGTGTTTTTTGTTCATGGTTTCTTGCAGTTTGGCTTGGTCTATTGTTGAACTGTTGACCAATCTCAATTCTATCGATCATAATTTTTTATCAACTCCCCTACTCACATTATACAAAACTGACCTTAAGCCATTAAATAGTTATTATTGTAATTCCCCCAATACAATGTCCCAAGACCCTGAAGCATGAACTAGCAATAAATATCCATTATCATGCATTAACCAAGGCAATAAAGGCTAACAATATGCCAACTCAAACTCCCATCTCTTCCATGCAAGGAGAAGGTGGTGAATCATTATCGTCATGTTTAGAGAACCAAATACAAAATATCTAGGAGGATTGTCTAGAATAAGGGGTCCTGTATTGTGTCTGGACTCTACATATCATTGGGGTTACTCACTTTCTGATATGGTTAAATGAATACACATAATCTTATCATTACTAGGAAAGTGTTGGGGTTCATCATGGATTCTGACTTCTTGGTTGAAGCTGTAGATGAGTGGATTGTTTCATGGGTTGTAATATTTATTATTCATGGAGTAGTCTATGGTTACTCGATGCTTTTGGAAAATCAAAATACAATGTTTTTTCTAGCGCAAAGTATGGAAGAAATGAAAAACCATATCTGCAATATTCAAGGAATTACAATCCTTTGTTAGGTGAAGCTCCATGAAAATTATATTGAAAAAATTAAATAAATTTTCCAATGTCCATGTTTCCATTGAAAAAACAAATCCCAATAACAAGACTAATTGGATTTTTTTCATCTTCAAGAAGCTCTGCAGAATTTAGAATCATGTTGGCCATATCTGCAGGCCTCTGCTGCCTGGCAGAGTTGTTGAGGCTTCCTTTGTTGAGATAAGGAGGTTGGTTTTTTTCTTCAGTAGGGAACCAAACCCAAGAAAATATTTGTAAAGGATGCCTGGTATTGTAACAGGTATTCATGGAGCCTTTGTTTTACCTGGCTACATTGTTTCTGGTTCATGGGTCATTGCAGAATGACCCAATTAGCCCAAGAAATAAGGGAAATGTCAAGGAAGTTTTTAAAATTTTGGTTTGTTACTTGCCAGTGTTTTTATTGAAGTTATTCTTTGTGATAATAGGTCATGGAATAGGGTTTAGAGATGGGTAGGGCTTGGGGATATTATTTCCATGATATTTTACCAGGGCCTTTGAGGGTGTGCACTATGAAGGAAACTGTGAGATGGTCCTGTGTACTTATCCTCTATTGAGTACTATTGTTTTGGGAAATTTTGGAATCATGTAGGTTTCATATTTGTTTTATGTGTGCTGGATGATGTTGTCACTAGTTATCAACAAGAGTATGCAATGTAGAGTCATGGGATGGTTTTTGTTGTGGTGTTGTTCCTTCCTGTGAAGGTCATTTTATTGGGCTTGACCATCTTAAGGAAGCCAAATGATGATATATTCAAGTTGTTTTCATTCATGGGTTTTTTCATGACTGTAATTATAGCTAGATTGGGGCAAGGGATTTTGTTCATTCGCCCGATTTTAGATGCATTGGTGGTTAGATGGGTTTTTAATTTTATTTCTCATTTTAAAAAGGATAGGCAGTCTTTTGGGTTTGGATCAATTGAGGTGTTTTCAGTATCTTCACTGGGAAGAGATGGAGAGGAGTTCTTGTTGGGAAAATGAGGCAAGGTTGGGGATCAAGGGATGTTGTGAATCCTACGAGAGATTAGAGGATACTTTGATTTTGCAGGTTATTCCTTGAATGTATTTTTCAAACTTGTCAATGTACATATTCTCACTGTTGATAAAACTATGCTTTTCCCTTGAGCATAGGGTGTTATTTTGAAGGTAATTTTGTGATTTCTTCTTCGAAGTTGTTATTGTTCTTTTTCAAATATCATTAGAGTATGTACAGTGATATATTACGACATGACAACGTTGTAGATGTCGATCTAATTTTTATTGTTCTTTGGCAAGATTCAAAGTGATGAGAAAGGTTTTGGTCAAGCCCATTGATTTTAGTTGTTGAATGTAATTGTAAAAACATGGAAATCAATGATTTTGTGGCTACTGAATATATTATTCTTTATTTTTTTTCTAATAATATTCGAATATTTTAAGATTAAAGATCCAATTATTGAGGGTTTTCATTGATTTCACATGGTTGTCATTTGTTTTTGTTCTTTTCATTGAAGAGTGCTTTTCCAACTTTTAGCAGGTAGTTAAAATCATTTTCCTTTTTCACATTGTCTATCATGTGCCAGGAAATTTAACAACTATAAAGGTAGCAATACGTGATAAGTTAAATTGTGACCTTTCTCGAAGTACACCCAATGCTAAAGGGTCATATTGCATAGTTCGTTTCAATTCAAAATTGATTCAAACATGTGTTTAGCTAGATTTAAGTGACTTTAGGGTTAACTTATGTTTTAATAGATTTTCATGTGTAGGTTGAATGAAAAGGTATTTATCCATAGTATTTTTGGAGTGAGACTCTCTCAAACTTCAAGGATTTCAACCATTTAAGTTAATTTCCATTACCAATCATCAAAATTTGTCTAAACTTGTAAACATAGCTATAAGTTCTATCTGGCTTGATATTTATTATTTACCAATTCCTTTTACCTTTCATTCTATATGAAATGAAATAAGAGAAGAGTGACTTTTATTTTATTGTTCACTATCCTTGAACGGTTAAAGAAAATTATTAGTGATAACCAAATTGAGTAAAGATATGTATGGAAACAACAAAGTTCATGATTTTAAAGTCATGTGAAATACTTGAGTTAATATCATCTTTGAAATATTTTTAACTCAAGATCTATTAAATATTGACAAGGATAAAAAAAAATCCAAGGTGCAAATCTTTTGGGTCTTAAGAAATTCAGATTTAAGATGGATCCATATTGGTTTATAACTTTATGTATATCTTAATTATACTTGGTATATTTTTTTAAAATTTTGTTGTTTTTAGTTTATTTTACTATTTTGATTGGAAGAGTTACTCTCATCCATACTCGGTTGTAGCATGGACTAGTATTCTCTAGGTGTTATGAATTTCTGGCAAGAATGGTCTCCATTAAGTCTGTAATGTTAATCTTTCTCATGTGAACATTTTGGATGAGGTCATAAATACTAAAAACCCATACGTTATCAGTTGTAGGATTTGGTCTGGTGGTCGATACAGTTCTTCACTGTAGTAAAGACCTAGGTTCAAACCTAGTCAATACAGTTCTTCACTACAATAAAACCCAGGTTCAAACATAGGAAGGTATAGATCTCTAGAAATTAAGTTATCCTAGAGTCTAACAGCATTTCATATGCAACATTCATTCAAAAGATAGAGTGGAAATTGTTTTTTTCATTTATACAATAGTCATGAGAAACAAATGTTTGAAAGGATTTTGTTAAATTATGCGATTTTCAAGATATGCCTAAGATGATATGAAACAACTCTGGAAAAACTTGTAGTGACGATGATCACTAGATAAGGAAAGAAGCACTTTTACAAAAGTTTAAAGAAACTGTTTTAGACCTATATTATTCAATTTATTATGAAACAAAACTCATTTGATATATAGTTTGAAATTGCAATTATTTGTGTTCAAGGTAAATATTTTGAATAGGACTTTTAATTTTTATCTATGTATCAGGTCAATTACTTAGGCTCAGGGTTGCAATTATGATGAGAGTTTTGAGTTTAATTTGTCAACTACTTGGATATCATTTTTCTACAATGGATCCACTACAACTTGTGTTTTATTTGGAGTTTATAATCTTTCACTAGGATAGAGTATTTCTTAGAAGGGATCTTGACATAGTTGTCAATAATTGAACTTCCACTTTAACATTGCGCAATGGACACGTAAGAAACTTGAAATGACTCTTCTGACAAAAATATATATAGACCACACATATTTGCTTGCAATGGGATATTACAAATTGCATACCAATATCAAATTTTTCTTCAAACTTAGAATTACCACTAGTTCCCTTTTTCTTTATCCGTTGTCTGTCTTATTTCTATTTTGCTTGTTTTAAAACTTCAAATTCGGTATGTAGATATAAATTTTATAAAGTATATTTCAGTCTATGAGGATATTTGATATTTTGTTTTCCTTTAAATCCCAAAGTTACTGTCATCTTACACATTATGATAGAAATATACACAAGCATGTCATCCTCTCTTTCTTAAAGTCTTTTCTACTTTAATTTTACTAATGTTAAATGATTTTCCCTAGGTTTTATCTTATAGAAGAAGACTCCTTAATACATATCTCATAAATGGACAATGAAGAAAGTATCTATGAGAAAATATGGACCAAAATTTGTCAATGTAGGCTAGGAAAATTCCATCATCACTTATAGTATACTAATGGAGTAGGTATTACATCTCAATTATAATGACTAAAGACTTCCAATTCTTCAGCCTAAAATGAAACATAAAACTGGAATACAAGTTGTAACATATCCAACATTAGTCTCAACTATTGGTAGAGAAGTAGCACTCCCCTCTCTCAACAGGGATCATAATCTAGTTGCTCTTTCCAAGGGACGAGGAATACAAATTGTAAACATCTCCTAGACGAGCTTCTTGTCCAGGTGGTACTGGTCTTCTTAATGGTAGAAACATTTGTCCAGAATATTGTGCCTGCTTGGAGATACCATCATAAATGATTGATACTTTTTTATAAGTTGAGTTTTTAGCGAAAGCTACCCCAAATTTTAAGTACAAAGAGTGAGATATTTGAATGGACTAGGAGAATCCACAGTTTATGCTACCACAATGGTATATTCCATTTTTCCACAATTTTGTAATGTATTAACTACCTTATCCACTAAAAAATATTTTTGACCAATTTCTACATAGACGTAGATTTCATTTTGATGATTGATTAAGATTAGTATCTGTAGTTGTTGTTGTCTTGTTGGTCTATTTTTCTCCAATAATAAATTTACTTATTTATTCCCTCCACATTTAAGTGAAGTTATGGGAATTCATCTCATTTTTATTGCATTTTGTAATGATTTACTTATCTTTGGCCTTATACATAACCATGTAAAGTAACACTATTTTTGTTGAATATTGATTGCTTTAGGCCAACCCACAGGTAAATGAGGAGGAAATTTCAGCTGCAAGTCCTCTAAATCAGACCTCCAAACATGTTGGGAAAGTACTTGGATGAAATCTGGCTCCAAAAGAAATTCTAGATAACTCAGAGTCAATATATTGTGTTGATACAAAAACTAATTGTGAGACATTCATGGACACAGATGTTACATTCATCGACCATGTCATGTGCAACTGAAGTCCTGGGATCAAAGTTACTGTCATCTTACACATTATGATAGAAATATACACAAGCATGTCATCCTCTCTTTCTTAAAGTCTTTTCTACTTTAATTTTACTAATGTTAAATGATTTTCCCTAGGGTTTATCTTATAGAAGAAGACTCCTTAATACATATCTCATAAATGGACAATGAAGAAAGTATCTATGAGAAAATATGGACCAAAAGTTGTCAATGTAGGCTAGGAAAATTCCATCATCACTTATACTATACTAATGGAGTAGGTATTACATCTCAATTCTAATGACTAAATACTTCCAATTCTTCACCCTAACACAAAACATAAAACTGGAATACAAGTTGTAACATATCCAACATTAGTCTCAACTATTGGTAGAGAAGTAGCACTCCCCTCTCTCAACAGGGATCATAATCTAGTTGTTCTTTCCAAGGGACGAGGAATACAAATTGTAAACATCTCCTAGACGAGCTTCTTGTCCAGGTGGTACTGGTCTTCTTAATGGTAGAAACATTTGTCCAGAATATTGTGCCTGCTTGGAGATACCATCATAAATGATTGATACTTTTTTATAAGTTGAGTTTTTAGCAAAACCTACCCCAAATTTTAAGTACAAAGAGTGAGATATTTTAATGGACTAGGAGAATCCATAGTTTATGCTACCACAATGGTATATTCCATTTTTCCACAATTTTGTAATGTATTAACTACCTTATCCACTAAAAAATATTTTTGACCAATTTCTACATAGACGTAGATTTCATTTTGATGATTGATTAAGATTAGTATCTGTAGTTGTTGTTATCTTGTTGGTCTATTTTTCTCCAATAATAAATTTACTTATTTATTCCCTCCTCCACATTTAAGTGAAGTTATGGGAATTCATCTCATTTTTATTGCACTTTATACATAACCATGTAAAGTAACACTATTTTTGTTGAATATTGATTGCTTCAGGCCAACCCACAGGTAAATGAGGAGGAAATTTCAGCTGCAAGTCCTCTGAATCAGACCTCCAAACATGTTGGGAAAGTACTTGGATGAAATCTGGCTCCAAAAGAAATTCTAGATAACTCAGAGTCAATATCTTTTGTTGATACAAAAACTAATTGTGAGACATTCATGGACACAGATGTTACATTCATGGACCATGTCATGTACAACTAAAGTCCTGGGTTCAATGTTATTATCATTAAGGACAGAGTGTTATGATTTCCTGAAGTCTCTTTATTGCAATTTCCATATCAAAAGGTTAGCCTCCATTTGAAAAATTGATGCTTATTAAGAAGTCATTCCTCAATTCATTTCAGAAATTAATGAGTTGGTTTACATTGTAGTGATCATCATCTATGACACATGTTTGATGACCTGGAGGCTTATAATGTACCTCCTGATCTCATCATGATCAATCATATACAATGATAAATATAGAAGATAGATATCAATTACATCTTCCCCTTTTACAGGAACGTGTATGGGATCATCTTACACTAGAAGACACTACAACATCAGTTTGATGTCCACTGGTACGTTCCCAAGTATGAATATATGTATAGGTCAGTGATGAGGATTCCTTATAATCCTCCTTAGTCCTAATGTCCTCCTCCAAGAAAAATGCACCCCCCAAATAGAGGTGGTTCATGCAAATATTCCATTTCCCAATGGGCATGCTCAACTTGATCCTCCTCTACCTCCATCCACAAAGGTGCCTACTTAATCCTCCATAATAGATCTCCAAAACTCCACCCTCCACTCAGTCAAGGTGTCAATGTTTTCTAAGTAAATTGTAGCCATGTCAAGGGGGTGCTAAAATCCTCTATCTACTTCACCCACAATCAAATATTGTAGTGGACATAAACCAAAACAACCAATTGCTGATACTCTAACCTATATGGGGATCATAGGGTCATAGACTCATAACAAAAGTTGTAGGGTTGTGAATTATAAAAAGCGTAATTGCTAACCTGATGTTCCTATTTATGTGTATTTTTTTCAAACACTTCAATTGCATTCCCACCGTAAAGAGCTATAGGTTTGGTTATGCATCTAAATGGAAAATTTACATGCCTACAATGTTACACTCAATGCCTACGATGTGATGCAAAATGTCACAGGATGACAAAAGCTATGGAAAAGGGAAATCTAGTTTATAAAATTTAGGTGTTTTCCAACTTGAGTTTTATTCAAAGATGGAAATATTTTATTATTGTATTATAGGATGCCAAATCATTCTTACCTTGGTCAGAAGGCCTCAAGGTGGTAGGAAGGTGTATTGACCCAATTGATTCCAAGCTTTTAGTTGATTGGTGAATTGAATATATTTGTGAACTAGATATTGAGTGAGTAGTAGTTTCTATTAAACACAAGTAAATAATGTCACATGAGTTAATAGGTGAGGCTCTGAAGATTTACAGTTTTTGTTCGTTACATGGAACTTCAAAGGATTATGGCCATAGAAGTGCTTTAAAAAATGAAAATGGGTTAACTTAGGATGATGTGGAGACAATATAAAAACATAGACAACTTAGAATTACAAATGATGCAATATTCGTATTAATATTTCACTTTCCCCCAATTATTAAAGGGCTTTAGATCAATGGTAGAGCGTCTTCTTTACAAGCAGGAGGTTGAAGGTTCGATTCCTTTGTGCCCTAATGATATTGCAATATTTATGTTTTAAATAAAATATATTTTATTATGATTTATTATGGCTATGAGGGGGGTCCTAAACTGACT
>LPNX010096960.1:50527-178533 GCA_001517045.1 Pseudotsuga menziesii | reverse complement strand
CAACCGCCCGCAAAAGTCACTTTTTTTTTTGGGGGGGGGGGCGGCTGGGGGGGGTTAGAACCACCCCAAAAATTCACTTTTAGGGGCTGTTTTGATCTCTTCTAGAACTTCCCCTAAAAGTCAAAATTTTTAGCATCGATGCTATTAGGGGCAGTTTTGTAAAGACCACCTATAAAGCCAAAACTACCCCCAAAAGTGAATTTTGGAAGTGGAATACAACCACCCCTAAAATTCAATTTTTTTGTGGTGTCTTTGTTGCAAGAACCTTCATCAAGATGTGAATTTATCTTGTAGTATTATCCTCAGATCGTACTGAAACTTCCTCTTCTTGTCACAATTTTTCTTCTCTTTCCCGACTAAAATCTTCTTTCACTCCTTAAACATCCACCTTCTAGTTCAGTTATGCTATTAGTAGGGAACATCTTAGCTTATTTTTCTCCATTTTTCACATACTTCTTCTGCGACATATTTCAATTTTTCCCACACAGTCCTTCTAACTATCATACTCCATTCTCATGATTACTTTTTCACATACAAACATCTTTATCCAAGTTTTCAAATATGTCAAGTATCTTCCTCTTAGTCCTTGGAAAAAAATTTCTTTCCACCTCATTATATGAGGTTATTGTGTCATCAAAAAAATCATTGATGTATTATTCTAGAATACCGTCTACCCAAAAATCAACATCCCTCAACACAGGGCTTCTAGTACTCTTCAATTGCTAAAACAAATGAGGATTCCACTCTCTCGGTTCTACTCCTTGGAAATTCTTTCTCTGGGTTGCTAACTTCGACAACCATTCATACAAAACAATATAGAACTTGAAAAAAAAAATATCATGAATATCTGTATAAATGTATCGCTCCAACTACCTCATCGAATTTAACCGTGATCCTTTACTTTCTTCTTGTGCAAAATATAATGATTTAAAATCCACTCGGTCTTGGATTTCCAACTTCGTTGGATGCCAAAACATGTACCTCACCAAAATAATTCATGTTCCCAGCAACATAACCTTTTGTTGGTGTTTCTCCCCTTCAACCCAATTCTATACCTTATTTCACACGCAAAAAATACCAATATATCGTCTCGACAATGAAGGGCTCAGTCGATAGCAAGTGCAATATCACCCAAGATATATCTTAATGGGTAACTTCCAGAACCATGTTTCTGCAATTGTGTGGGGATTTATTCTTCCTTGGAACCTGTCTATCTTGCTCAATCAAAGCAGGTGATTATATTACTTATTCCTATTGCATGTATTCAATATATGAGTCTATTTTTCCCTTGATAGATATAATAACAGTTAACATAATTCCTTATCAGTGATTCCAACTAGAAACAATGCGATAGATGAATATAAAGAATCATTCATAAGAAAATACACATATATTCATTCACAACGTACATTCATTCGACATAAAAACCTTCATCAAATATACACATATCAAAATTTAACATGGAAACCCATTAGGAAGTAACCCACACACATATTGGGTTCTTCTTTTTATAGAATCTTACATGTCATAACCAGTCGACTTCATTTGGTTATCCAACAGGATGTCATTCCTATTCTCATACATTTCCGTTACAATTGGTAGTAGGCACTATTGTCCCAAAATACAAATATTCATTATTCCATAAAGCAGGAATGACTCTAGCTGACTCCTTACCCACAATCTCTCAAGATGTCCTTTTCGACCGATGCATGCCTTCTATCATGGTTCCTTCTTTCACGGCTAATCTCATCGCATATTTCCCTTCTATAATGGAATTCTTCCCTCGTGTTTGATTATGTTGAAAATTTCTTTTTCCTACCAATTCTTATTTATTAACTCTTCCTTCATTGTAGCTTCCTTTGTCGCGCGATCAAACTCTTCTCATTCCAAGCATAATTCTAACTGAATTATTCCTATATTCCCCTATATCCAACAAGCATCAAATACTCACATGTGGCTCATCTTGATCCATGTTTCTATATTCCAAAGCTTCTTCTGTTATGATGACCTTACTTTGAAAATATTAGAAGATTGTCACTATTTTCTTTGTCTCCTTCCCCACATCTTTCTTTTCCTTCTACAATTTTTACACAAGGTCGAAATTGATGTGTTCTGACATTGCAAGTCCCACGGAATCTGCTACTTGTGGCATTTTCTGATGTATAGGATAAATGATTCATGCGAATATTTCTACTTCATCCTGCAATTTGGTGGCTTTGTTGGTCCTCTATTGTTGTTGAGTGCACAATGCTATGACTTGCTTTTGTACCTTTTTCATGTCCACATCCTTAGCCATTTTCTTAGTTAAGGGAAACATCTTCATTTCATTTTTTAGTTGAGTCACCTTAGTCTTAGCAATGTCCAGTTGCTCTATGACTAGATCTAACTCGTCATCATCAGTCAACACTTCCCATGTATGAGAAACTTGTTTGAATTCCTTGGTGCACAGTGCCTATGCTTCTTCTATTTTATTTGTAGCTTCTATTGATGTCATCTTTATTGCTTCTTGCACCTCTATGGGTGTACTGGGTTTTACCTGTGCTTCAAACTCTACAACATTTTTTCTAAGGTCCTATGCTATTTCTCCAAGCCGAATGACATTGGCCTCTGCAAAAATTTCCTCTAATATTCCTTCATCAACAAAATTATTGCAAGAAAGTGTTACAACATTTTGGATCATGTATCTATCCTCCTCCCAAGTCTTGGATTTTTGTTCTATTTCCTCAACTGTTTTCTTCATCTTGCTAACAATATTATTTGATGCGCGCACTTCCTTGATCGATAATCCTTCTCTAAATTTCATTTCTGTGACTGCAACATTCTGTATATAATATAATTCATATAATGGCATCTGTGAAAAATCAATGGTAACATGACCCAAGTTCTTGGCCATATTGTTCAACTCGATCATTCACAGGTTGAGTGATTTTACACCAATTGAGTTTTTTATTTGTGGAATAGGTATCGACACCTCATTCGACAGCTCTTTTGATGAGACAACTAAGTCCTGTGACTCTTGAAATTGTGGATTGTAGTCGA
Organism: Pseudotsuga menziesii; assembly: GCA_001517045.1. NCBI lineage: Eukaryota > Viridiplantae > Streptophyta > Pinopsida > Pinales > Pinaceae > Pseudotsuga > Pseudotsuga menziesii. The sequence goes on along the minus strand of LPNX010096960.1, from coordinate 175,494 downwards.
TCGTGACCTGTAGTTCTTTACCCATTGTATAGAGTGTCTAGAGTAATTCAGTTATACTTCCTGTAAGATTTGTTTGTCACTCATCTACTTTCTGGAGGATCTACGTAGCAACCTCTGTCATTTCTTATGTTAGCAAGGTAACACGTCATTGTTAAGGTCAACATTTCCTACTATTTTGTTTTCCTTCATATTCTTATGCCTTGCATTAGGATGCTCATTCTACTTCATCTTGTCTCCAACCATTGGATCTATTTGGGTTTCTCCTGAATCACTCTATGGAGGGTTGGGAGAATTATTTTGATATTGTGTTTTTGGAGGTGGGTCCCCTCCCTGTTCTCCATCCTTCTACGTTTTTGGGTCATCTTGCCGTAGCTATTCTTTGGAAGATAGTAGGTCATATAAGACAGGAACTCGCCATTATTCTATCCAATCTTGGGTAATAGCCTCAACCTCTTCTTTAGACAATGAAAATTGGGTCTCCAACCATTGGCGTTGTGGATCTTTTCATGACTGCAACAAAATGTGATGGGGCCCAATTATAAATTTAATAATGTTGTGAAACCACTTAATGGTTTCATCTATGATTCTTTCATGTTACTTCACCTGATAGCATAGGGATTCTCCATGCATAAAAAAATGAACATTATTGTCCCTTTGTCACTCCCTTTTATCTTTCTTGAACAAGATATTATGGTATCGATATCTGTGAAAACGCATTGGTATAGCTACCCCTTGGTAGTTCATTAGATCATCCCATGCGATAAATGAAATCAAAATGAGTAGCTAGGAATAATGGAATGTAGTACCTTTTTCCTATGACTCTTATACATGTTCTAATTAGGGATAATTTTAGGGGCGAAATTTAGCCCATGGGCTATTTTTAGGGGGTTTTATTGAAAAAAAGATTCACCATTTTGCAATTTTTGAAGCCTTGTTTTGCCCAATTTTGATGGCGTAAAATTTTTTCACCCTAAAAATCGCCAAATTATTATATAAACTATATAAAATCCTTGGAAATTAAAATATTTTTAAAAAAATATTGCCAAACATTTTATAGTTCGTGTTTTAAGAATTGGTAAGATTCGCCAACATTTATACAATTTTAAATAAGTATGGTTCCTTAAAATCATCCCTGGTTCTAATAACTCACTCAATAGATAATGTGACTAATTCATTTTAAATCCCCTCCATGTAGAGTTCATCCATTGTGATCATACCTGGAGTACATTAGTTTAGTTACATCTTCCATAATAATTTGGTAGCCTTCGTGACGAACTGAATAGTATGGTCATTGATGGGTATGATTAAAAAACCTATGGTATCCCTAGATAAATCATACTTGTCCTTCATATTTTTTGTCGACATAGTGTCCTGGTATTTCTTGAAAAATAGTGTTGGGTTTATTCCTACAAGTGGAAATCCTGTAATTTCTAATATGAGTTTGACGTCCCCATAAATTTTCTTGTCGATCCATAGGGAGGAACCATGGAATGATACTAGCAAATTATTGACACATGCACTCACTTCAATGCTCCACCCAAAATGCGGCATATACATCAATGAAAATAACCCTTCCTGGTCTAGTCTGCTTCCCATTTCATTGGAGCTAGGTGGTTCGGGCTATCCGGTGTATTGTATAAAAAAACCATGTAATTATTCATGTCCAAATATCAATATTTCCTTATGTAATGATCTACAAAGGTGAGCTTCTTAAGGTTGATTAGAATGTTCTGCGACACTTAAACTCCTTCCAGTATAGCTGGTACTTGCAGTGGGTATTGTGAATTCTTCAACACTCTAATTCTTAGCGTATTAGATCATCTTGGTGTAACATATGGTGGAAACATAGTCACTGAACCAAATTCTTCCTCCTCCTATGTTAGTGGTGGTGTTGGTGCTTTTTTTGGCTTCTGAACCATTTCCTTGTTGTTGTACCAGATGTACCCGATTGATATGGTCATAACCCAACTGAAGGGATAAATGGATCATGTTCAGCTTCTTCGACAACCACAAGCTAAGGTGGAATGTATCTAGTATTTTCTTCCATGATGAGTGTGGATGATGGAGTCACGATCTCAGATTCTGCTACTTTGCTTGTGCTAGAAATCGAAATAAGCATGCTCTATGGAAAACTCATTTCAGATCTTGTAGTTGCACACAACAATTTCTCTCTCAAATATAGTAGAATGACTAAATACTTTGGCACAAATGGTAATAACGTATAGTCATTAATTCCTCCATTCCTTTACATGAGTGGGAAATAAATGGAAAGGTAGGTTTCCTTTCTGTCACATGGGATGATCATCTAAATGATTATTAAGAAATGTCTATGCATGTTGCCACTTGCTTGTCACATGAGTGGTAGTTATTGTCCAATAAAGACTGAAGTGACTAAAAAGAAAACCTCCAAAATCTCTTGATATTTTAAATTAATTATGACCTCCTTTGAATTAATATCAACCGAATTCTATTTTTGTGACTCTATTTTGACTTGTGACAGCATCACTCTTCCTGTGACCAATATCCATTCTTTGAAAAATTCCTTTTCTTACAACAGACAAATTGTTTCTGCCCTTCTTTCTTATTTTATGACAGATAAAGGGTCTGCTAGAATTTTCCTTTCTCTGCAACTTATTAGTAGTCTGTGACTATCTTTGCTTCTTCTTTGCAACAACTGATTTCCTGTGATTAAAACAAAATTTGTCAAAGGGTTTTTCTTTACTTTCTCTTCTCTCTTCTCTCTTTTCTTTCTTTTCTCTTTTCTCTTGCTTTTTTCATTCAAGCGAGTCACAATTTTCCTAATAAGGATTTAGACAACTTCTGTTTACCAGTCCTTTGACAGGTGTTCCATCCAACTTATGCAATTCCACCGCACCTCCGTCATTGATATGCATGATCATATACTGTCCTAACCAGTCTAGTTTTAGCTTACTCGAATGCTTGAATAATTTTCTATCATATAGAAGAACAAGTCCACCAAACTAAAATTTCTTGTTCTTGATGTGGCAATTATGGCATACTTTATGTTGTTATTTTTCAACGTTTTGATGATATCCTGAAAAAAAATGGTCATCTTCCAACAATATCATTTGCGATAGTCTTTCCTTAACCGTGCCAACATCTTCCATGTTTGTGATCACAACAATCCTTAGGGTGGGTACAATGTATTCCATTAGCATCAGATATTCTTGTCCATATACCAATTGAGATGGAGTTTGACCTGTCAACTTTTTACAAGTTGTGGGATATTCCCACAATACTATAGAAACTATATGATCCTAGTAATCTCTTTGGATGTTGTAAATCTTTGTCAACACATTCTCCAATATTTTGTTAAAGGCTTCGACAACAACCATTCACTTGAGGGTGAAATGGAGTTGTCTTTTTATGTTGGATATGGAATTCTTCCGTCAATTCCTTAATCAACTGGTTAACAAAGTGTGTGCCTTGGTCTCTTATCAAAATTTATGGGCATCCAAATCTAGTCAAAAAAATTTCAAATAAAAACTTAGCAGTATTTGCAGCAATACAATATTTTGATGGTGCTACTTCGGCCCATCTAGTTAGGTAGTCAGTCGTAGTAATTAGATATCATGCACATGTGCACTTCCCTTTTGGACTAATAGGGCCCACAAAATCAATGACCCATTTATCAAATTCCTACAGAGTTATTTGGGGTATTAATGGAATTCCATCTCGTCGCAATGAATTTCTGGTTCTTCGATAGACATCAAAGTTACGATAGTATTCTTAGGAATTCACATGCATGCTGGTCCACCATAATCCCTTTTACAATATATTTCGTATTGTAACTTATCCAACAAAGTGCCCCCCCTACGATTCCATCACGTGCTTCGTTTAGTATCATTGGTCGCTCGTGTTCAAGATGCATCGATGAAGAATCTCATCAGATCCCATCTTATATAATTGTCTAGCAATCAACTGGAAATTTGTATCTTTCCCAACTAATTGTTTCTTATATGCAGTAGTAAATTCAACTAGTGCATATAATGTACTTAAAATTTGTCTGATGTCTCTATAATGATCATCAAACATTATTATTGCAAATAGTTGCACATAAAGGATACTATTTTCTATGTTACCAGGTTCATCGCCACTTTCAATCCTTGAGAAGTGGTCTAGTCCTGAATTTAGTCAACTCAGTTTAACAATGACCTTAATGTCAAATTCTTGAAAAAAAAAAGAATCCGTCGAAAAATATTCCCCCTAACACTAGATTATTAACTATTAAAATATTGTAACTTCAAAATATATTCTAGTTGTGCTAATTATATTCCTCCTTCAGGAGTTATCACTGATGTAATTGGTCACGTAAGAGTCATTGAAAGAATCAATGTAAACATTCAGATGAAGTTGGGTAAATAATACCCTTGAGTCATTATAATAAATATTATTTGGGTGTCCTACTAGTGAAGTTGGTATTTTCAATTAGACGAGTCAGCCCATTTAGGTTTTAGAACAATTCAAGAGTCAAATATAAATAGGGAGGTACCTCCTTCATTTGTACTCACTTCACTTAAACACATTTTCAATAGAAAGAAGAAGAAGTGCGCCAGAAAGAACAGAGAAGCGTCTTGGGTTTTGTTATCACCATGTAATTTTCCTATGGTTGTGGTAGGAATTCACAGGGGTAACCATTTCAAACCAATATTTAGACTACATTCTATACAATGTAGTTAGAGAGGGCTCTCTTTTGTCACAAGAACATTCACATAAATATTTAGCTTGATAAGCATTCAGAAGGATAGATTCCAGATAGGACATATTTGTTTGGAAATTAAAAGTTTGAAAGACAGACAAATATCAAAAAACCTTGAATCATTCAAGGATATTACAACAAATAATGAACCATGATTTTCCCATATGTATTCTAAGGAAAAGTAAGTGTAATATTCATCCAAATATCTTCAATTGATGGTAGTAGAAAGGAGAAAAAGTCCAATGCGGCAAGAGGCATCTATTTATGGATGAATCTCTTGATACACCTTTAGCATAACAAAAAATAAGGGAAATGACATAAATGGAGCATCTAACAAGGATTAATTCCACAAAAATCATCACAGGCATATTACAAATGCTACATTTGATGGAAAGAGCACTTAATGAAAAAAATTCCCTTCATACAACTAGAAATCATTAGCAGGAATTAACACATATGGAAAATGATGCAAACAGGAAACAAAAACTGAATATAAACACTGTGATAAATCTCATAAACTCGGAGAAACATTTTTATTATCACTCCCAAGAAATTTTACAGAGCTACAATCCAAGCACAAAGACCCTCAAAAATATCAAAATCAAATCAACCTTCGAACCCCTACTTCCTCTAAAGAGGTTACATTTATAGTGTTATGGCTCCCGAGACAAACCTCAAAATAGAGCATAACTAGGTGACAAAAAATGAGAATTTCTCATGACAACTGTGAAGTGGCACATTCGCCATGATTTCTACATGAAATAGGGAATATGGAATCTCGAGCATGCTAGATAAAAATGGTAATGTGACAGCTGGGGCTTAGGATTTCTTGATATAAAAATGAAGGATCAGGGCCTTCCAATGGCTTCTTGATGACTTGTCTCAACATGTTCCTTCTCACGTATGGGCGTGCAGTGTGTATTTAGTCTTTCTGAACCTTTCAAATGTAGCTTCTGAACCTTTTAACTGTAGCTTCCGAACCTTTCGACTGATCTAGAAATGGTAGCTCTAGCATGGACATCTCTTTCTCCAACACACGCAACTCAATGTGGTCCTGGTAAGAAAATATTTGCAAATGTGTGCATGCTTCTTTGAAGGTGAACAAGATTTCAAATTCGTCAACCAATTTGTCTACAATTACCCTACCTAATAATGGGTGATTCATATCTGCAAAATTTGCATGGTCTTCTCTGCATGCAATCAGTTTCTCATAGTATTCATCCTTAGTCAACATAGCAACCTTGTCTTTCCAAAAGAAAGGGAGCCCTTTCTTGAACAATGGATCAAACATGTCAATAAACAATTTCACTTGGTGAGCCAAAATATCAACCTGTGCTTGGACACTTTCCAAGTGGTGATATTTGTTTATAACCTTCCTAGCCCAAGTCATGATGTAGATCCTATATTTGATATTGGATTTCTTTAGATCATATTTCGACATGCTGTTTAGAAAATCAATAGCATTCTTGGCATATTCAACTGGTTTCTTGTTCAAATTTTATCTTGTTGTTGTCAAAGCTTGTCTAGATGAGTGTATTACCAATTCCTTATCCAAAACATAGTCCAAATAGGTCCTGAATTTTTTTTATTGTTCAATAATTGCATGCCAGATAATGTGCTTTTCCCCTTGAACTTGTAGTTGTCTTGGCACCTATTTAGACAATTTATCATTATTTGTGTGCAGTTCTTGACATTTTTCATCCCACGCATTAGACTTGGATTCCCAAGTCTTCTTTTCCTGTTCACTTTTATATGCCATGTTCTCCAAGGTCTTGTTTTCATTTCTCAATCCAACTAACTCTAAATCCTTCAAACTTTACTAGGACATAGCTTGGACTATGGCCTATTCACCTGATTAAGCTACATGAGCCATAATCCTATCTTCAAGCTCCTTCTCTTTTTCTTGCAATTTCCTCTCCATATCATCATATTTTCCTTTTAAATATTTTTCACTTTACACCACTAAAGAAGTGTCCTTTTACCATTTCTTCTCACTATCGGCAAATTTTAACAACCTTGATTTGCAATCCATTAACTCATTCTTTAGGCCTTATTTTTCCTTCTCTATCTTAGCCAGCTCATGTTCTTCTATTAACTGGGTGGAAGGTATTTTTAACTTCTTTTGAGCAACCGGATTACATTTTCCTTTTCATCCAATATCTTCTTTCTTTCTCCTTTATTAGCTTGACCCCCAGCAGCTAAAAGATCTTCCTGTAGCTTTTTGATTTGTGCCTAATGCACCCTATTTTCCACATTTTCTTGTCTCAGCTGGTTTCAATTTTACTATTAGTAAATTCCAGCTTAGAGAACATCAGTGTGGACTTCAAAAAATTTGTAAACAAGATGTCTAAGTCGTGATATTTGTTTACAACCTTCCTAGCCCAATTCATGATGGAGATCCTATCTTTGATATTGTATTTCTTTATATCATCCTTCGACAACATATTATGAAACTCAATAACATTCTTGGCATATTCAACTGGTTTCTTGTTCATCTATTCTCTTGCTTCTGTCAAAGCCTGTCTAGATGAGTGTATTACCAATTCCTATCCAAAACGTAGTCCAAATGGGGTTTGAATTTGTTTTATTCTTCAATAATGGCATCCCATATAATGTGCTTTTCCCCTCGAACCTACAGTTGTCTTGGAACATATTTATTCAATTTGTCATTATTTGGTGCAGTTCTTGACATTTTTCCTCCCACCCATTAGAATTGGATTCCCAAGTTTTCTTTTCTTGTTCACTTTTCGATGCCATGTTATCCAAGGTCTTGTTTTGGTTTCCCAAACCAACTAACTCTAAATCCTCCAAACTTACTTGGGACATATCTTGGACTATGTCAAGTTCACCTGATTGAGTTATAGGATCCATAATCCTGTCTTCAAGCTCCTTCTCGTTTTCCTGTAATTTCCTCTCCATCTCATCATATTTTCCTTCTAAATATTTTTCACTTTCCACCAATAAAGCTATGTACTTTTTCAATTTCTTCTCCTTGTGAGAAAATTTTGACAACCTTTCTTTGCAATCCATTAACTCATTCTTCAGGCCTTCTTTTTACTTATCTATCTCAGCCAGCTCATGTCCTTCTATTAACTGGGTAGAATGTATTTTAAGTTATTTTTGAGCATCTAGATTACATTTTACTTTTCATCCAATAGCTTCTTCATGCCTGCTCCTTTTTTAGCCTAACCCCCAGTAGCTAAAAGACCTTCCTGTGGCTTTTTTATTTGTGCCTAATGGCACCTATTTTCCACCTTTTGTTATATCAGCTGGTTCTCAATTTTACTCTTAGTAACTTCCAGCTTAGACAACTTCAGTGTGGACTTCAACAATTTTGTAAACAAGGTTTCCCTAGTCTGTTTTTGAAAATGTTCTGGGATGGGGATGTGTTCTAGGTTCATCCTTATTTAAACAATTTTTCTATTTGTTTCTAATGCCAAGTTTAAATTGTTATGGGACTGGTCTCTAACAACAATGAGTGACAAATAATGACTAGAAATATTCCTCACCTCTGCACACAGCTTCAAAGTTTCCTCTGCGGTCATATCCTTCGTTTCTTTATACTTATCCAGCAACTCCATATTATCCTTAAATTGGGGTGCAGAGTCAGTTGGAGTGTCAGCAAAGGAATATTCCTTGACCTCAAACACTATTCTTGTCACTTTCAACTCCTGCTTTCATCTTTTATCTGTTGTATTCTAGACCAGTTGTCCCTCTCCCTCATTCTTCTTACTCTTTGGGGTCCTGGAAGTGTCTTCTTCTTCAATGCCCATGGGGTATGAAATCTCCCTTTTGTTAGTTTTATCATAGTAACTGGCCAGAGGAGTAACGTTTGTAGCTTCTAAAACCACCGTAGAAAGATCAGGCATTAATGAGGTCATGTCCTTTATAGAAGAAACATAATACTAATCCATATCAGCATCTTTGGGATTTTACTTTGGGTAGTCATCCCAGTTGACAGCATATGCCAACGCAACAATCTCCACATGTTTGAAAGGATTTCTTTTCACAGCCTTCCTTCTATCTGAAATGAACTAGTGAAGGTCATAATAAGCCACAGGTTCTATAGGGAATCCAATTTCCTTCAACAAGTTCTCAATCATGGGGAAAGAAATTTTGTTCTTTATGGTGAAAATCCCTACCGCCCAGGGATACTTAATATCAGTAGAATTTTTGTATTTCAAGAAATGTTATGTTTCTACTATCAATTTCTTCCTGATAAGCTCCATGGAGAAAACCTTGGGGCTAAGGAAGGATGGAAACATATATGGGGGATGAGTGAAGCCATACAGTCTGATCACAGTCCCATTTTCAAATAAGAAATAGTCCCCTACCCTTCTATCTATAGAGAACTACAAAATAGCTCTCATTTCAGGTAATACCCTTGGAAGCCTTTTCTGGAACATAACATTGTATATTTCTTTGATGAGGAAGTTCATGAACTTTGTGTAATACTTTCTCATATCCTCGGTTAATACCATCTCAGGTAATTCCAAATTATCTTCATTGTGAGCAAGGAACATCTTCAACAAATAGGATTGGAACCTAAACGTTTTTGTACTGCTGAAGTTCATAAGCTGAGAATGGATACTCTCAGCAAGGAAGTTATTGAGTTTGATACATGAAAAATGCATTGTCTAATATGTCTTGTTTGATTCGATGGGGAAAGTGATTAAAACAAAAAGAAAACTCATGAGAGGCTCGGTGATGTATTTATCGGTGTCTAGACCTAGGAAATGGCTTAATAGAGTAATGGTGCACTGATTGTTTTCCTTGAACAGGATAGAATCAATTGGAAAAGGTTGGTGTGATAGGTTTACATTGGGCTTGAAGCATTTCTTGAAAAAATCATGCTTCTTTTCTACCAGGCACTCCTAGAAACACTACAGTATGGAATCTTCTTTGTAATCCTGGGACTTTAGGGAAAAAATGTCAGGGACTAACAAGGCCTTCTTAATGGGTAGAGGAATAATAGGGAATAGGGATACAGAGCCAGTAATGTCCATAATCACTCTCTCAGAAAGAGAGTATTTATCGACGCACCAGGAAAAAAATTCCAGGCAACTTGGGGTTTGGTCAGTTGTGAAAAAATGGAAGTAGGACTGGTCAAGGTTATGTATATCAGTGCCTTTTTCTCTGAGTAGTATCAGCTTCTCCTTAACCTTACCAATGAGTCCATTTAGTGTAAGTGTGTCGAACACCTCAACATCCCTATATTTTAAATCTTCTTCTACCTTCTGGTAATTGCTGGGCCCAAAAATGACCCCTTTTTGACCACCTTTATCTACCTCTTTTTGCCTCATCCTACTCTATTATGTACACTAAACAGATGTTTTTCCTTCACTTGGTCCCTCAATTCATACAGGTATGGTTAATCATTTTCTTATTTTATTAATGCTTAGGATTGTTGTAATCAGGGATTTACATCTTAAATTATGCTAACATATGATGGTTTTGTAAAGATAATTCGAGATGTAAAGGATACAAGTGTAGTGGGATGAACATGCCAAGAGAGGGATGGACATTCATTGTTGATATGATCGCCATCCATTCAATTGTTTCCCAAAGAACGTGGTCCAAGGATACTATTCCACGTGAGCTGTAAAAAGGTAGTTGCAACAGATTTGGAGGAAACAGTGCGTCGTTGCTCAAGAATAGCTGCAATCCACAGAGTATCTTCTCAATTGATCATGATCGTCATTTCTGGCTCGAGTAACAACCTTCCTATATTTTCTGCTTTCATCTTGCCATGACGGTAATAGCTTATTTTAATTGGGGCAGCCTGAAGATCAGAGATCTTCATGGCTTCACGATAATAGTGGGAAGATGTGTAATTGTATAAATACTAGGAACTATTCCAAGCCAGGGGTTGAAAAATTAATCAAATTTATTGTATAAGCTATGACTAAGGTTTTTTGTTCATCTACGATTTTAATACAAGGAGTTTGATTCTTCAGATATCGGTGTTTTTGTTAGAATAATCAAACCCATAGTATTACCCACTTAGACATTAATTCATTTATTTTTGTCTTATTTGCCTAGTTCATGAGTCCCACCATGTGCAAGTTGCTAATTGCCTATCCATAGAGTTCAAACTTGCCATATTTGACTCATGTAGCACTTGGGAAAGCCTTAGGAATAAAATCTGCTTTATTCCTGGCCTCCTAGGTGCCCTTGTGCTTTTTCTGCTTTATTGACTGCTTTTTCAGTGTTTTAAGGCACATAGGAAAGCAAGACTAGATGAGGTGAACTTGTTTTTTGCCCCTTTCATCCTCCACTCTTTCCTCCATGAAAAAGCATGTATGAGCTTCCATTTCATCACTCATTAGCTTTCCCATGCGCCCTTGCCAATTCGTGAGCCTCATGACAGATTTGGGATCAGCTTTTTACACCTATGGGGGATTTGCCTATTTTGGGTAAGCCTGCTTTATGCTAGTTTTGGATGCCTCCTTATGCATTCGATCTCTTGATGTATTCTATATATTCAAAAACCTATGTTATTATAGGGTTGGCTATTGTACACTCAGTTAATATAATTTTGTGTTACAGCTCCATATTCAGTCTCCATTGTTAGCAATTTTGCATGATCAATTGATAATTGTTGTGGGTAAAATTAATCTATTGCTGGCCTGAATTTTTACATGGTATCAGAGCCATTTTAGGTTGTTACTCTCCTTCAAAAATTGTTTTGCAAGTTCAACATCAAGACTGGGAGCCTTCTACTGACAGCCGGGACAGATTTTCTAAAGCTATGGATTCACAGAAAACTATCTTGACTCCCTTCAACTTTTTTGAATGGAAAGTAGAGATGGATATCTTGTTGAGAGTGAAAGGCCTCTATAGGGTGACTATGGAAATAGAAGCAGAGCCCAATCCAGCTGCAGAGAAGATCAAATGGCACAATCGGAGAGATGAGGCCTATGGCCTCCTATGTCTCAGTATTTCCTGAGACCTCCTTTTCCATCTCGATGGATTAACTACACCGGATCAAGTATGGGAGAAGCTTTCTGATCTTTTTGGAAAGATAGATGAGATGAGGGGACATCAGATAAAAAATGAGCTGATTTCTCTGAGTCCCAGTAGCTTTGAATCCCTGCAGCTATATTTCTCCAAGTTCAAAGCACTAGTTTTGCAGCTGAAGCAGTGTGGTATCGAAAAGAAAGATGATCAGCTCATATTGGCCATCCTATCAAAGCTAGGAATTGACTAATCAGTCTTTTTTTGACCTTCTATGCCACAAAACTCACAGCTCGAACCTGGAAGATGCCTAGCCTTGCAGATTTCATGGAATCTCTCACACAAGAACAAGACAAGCTGGTGATTATGGGCACCATCAAACCATGCAAAGATCAAGCTTTGATTGCTGGAGATTAAAAGGTGGATAAAAGCAAAAAGAAAGCTAAAAATCCACCTGAGCAAAGAAGAGACAAGAAGCAGTCTCCAGAGGATCAACAAGGTCCCAAGAAAAATACCCAGAAGAAGAAAAACAAAGGTGAAATGAACAAGTGCTCATACTGTTCGAAGGGAAATCACACTGAAAGCTCTTGTATGAAAAATTAGATTGATATGCTGTCCAATCTCCTGGAGAAGAATGGCATCTCCCTTCCAGAAAGATCAAAGAAGAGAGAAGGAGGATCAAGTTTCGATGACAGAGAGAGAGTTCATGCTCTAGTTGCTGGCACATCAAGCTCACCCAGTTTTATCATAGATTCTGGAGCTTCAAGACACATGGTTTCGACTAAGGAGGCCTTCTCCTCACTGGATATGTCGAAAGGACCATCTATTGTACTGGGAGATGACTCTCTCACTAAAAGTAAAGGCAAAGGAAGGATAGATCTTGATCATGGTAACTTCAACAATGTGTTGTATGTCCCTGGTCTCGCCTCCAACCTTCTGTCAGTGTACCAGATGACCCACACTGGGTCTCCTAAGAAAGTCATATTCTCCCCCAATGAAGTTGAGATCACAGAAATCTCAAGTGGTAGAGTCATTGCAAAAGGAGTAGCGAATCATGCTCAAAAGGTATACATGTTTTCACACTTCCTACCTTACTCAAACCCCTCTGCTCTTCTTATCCATGCTAATGAAGCTAGCAAGCTGTTGCATGAAATATTTGGCCATCTAAATTACAAGTATCTGTCTGATCTTAGTGAGAAAGAAATAGTCATAGGGCTGCCCAAGATAAAATTTTCCAAAGGAGTCTGCCAAGGCTGTATCCTAGGAAAACACCCAGAGCATAAGTTTGAGAAAGCTAGTCATGAGAGAACCTAATCTGCACCCCTCGAGCTGATTCATAGTGATGTTGCTGGCCCATTATAGCTAGGGTTTTCACCCTAGCTTGTGCTGATGAGCACCTACTAAGGAATCTGGAATCCTTAGTAGCAGTTCAATAATGTAAAAAATAAAACTAAACTAAAGCAGTAAAAGTAAATAAACAATATGAAGTAAAAACAATAAAGAAATGTGTAATAGTGATTTTATTTATGTTACCTCCAATGAGGAGGTTGGTGGAGTCCGTTGCGCTGGTCCGATGTCGGTGGCTCCGAGCTCCAAGCTGCTTCTTTTCCTTTTCCGGTGGTGGAAATGGGCCAAAAGGGTTCTCAATGGTGAAAGTAGCTTGATGGTAAGCTAGGGTTTCGAGAATAATTTCGGCAGAGGCAGGATGCTTTTGACTGTGGATGTTGAAATGAGGGGTCTCCACCACTTATTTATAGTTTTTTAGTGGTGGAGTGCTGGCCCATGGTTTTGGAAACCATGTGGTTTAGGGCAGCTTGTTTAGGGTTTTTTCCTCCTTTTCCTCATTATTTTATATTTTTCTTCCCTTTTTGGGGATTTTGCTATTTTTAGAGGAATTTTTGACATTTTTGGAGGAAAAAGGGGATTTTTGGCCTTATGGAGGCATTTTAGGCCTTTTGGAGGCTTTTTAGATGGTTTTATGGCCTTTTAGAGGCATTTTAGGCCTTTTGGAGGCTTTTTAGTGGGATTTTCAGGGAAATATGGTAGGCAAATGGAAAAATGAGCCATGTAGTGGGGTAGATGAGGTAGTTAACCATTTTTGGGTGTTAACACCCATTCCCTCATATGTCCATGAGTCAGGCCAAATATGCATTGACCTTTATTGATGATTTTTCCAGGTATTGTTGGGTTCACTTCATGAAACACAAGTTTGAAGTTTTTGGCCTATTCAAAGTCTTTAAGGCTTTGGTTGAAAACCAGTGTGGAAGGAAACTCAAGGTCCTCAGATCTGACAATGGTGGTGAGTATGTCAAGTCTAAGTTTATTAAATATTGTGTAGATGGAGGTATTCAGATGCAGCATTCTATCCCTTACACACCACAGCAAAATGGTGTTGCTGAGAGAAAGAACAGATCACTGAAGGAGATGGCAACATGCATGATGGAGGCCAAAACTTTTCCACCAAGGTACTGGGCCGAAGCTATCAACTGTGCAGCCTATATTCAGAATAGGGTGCCTCACAAACAGCTTGATGGCATGACACCCTTCGAAGCATGGAGTGGGCACAAGCCAGATGTGACCCATTTCAGGATTTTTGGCTCAAAGGCATGGGCTAGAATCCCGACAGAGAAGAGGAAGGATTTGCAGCACCAAAGCCAAGAGTGTCTTTTTGTTGGATACTCTGAAGATTCAAAAGGGTACAAGTTGATAAACTTGAGCACAAACAAAGCCTTCATTTAAAGGTGTGTTCAGTTTGAAGAAGAACCCCTTGCAAAAGTGGAAATTGGTGAAGCCTCTTCACCACCTGAACCTCAAGAAGTAAGTAAAGAGTTTGTTGAACATGCTGATTCTGATTTGTCTGATGGATATGAGTTTATTGCAGACCCAAACAGCCCCACAAGGCCTAAATTTGCAGCCAATACACTACATGTAGCAGGTGAGCTAGCTGGGAATCGCAATGACCCAAGGAGGACTAGATCTCAATTTGAGAGTGGTCTGTGCATGAAGGATCCTATGTTTGCTAAAAAATGATATTTAATGGTGGAGTCTGATCCTTAAACATATGAATAAGTAGCAGGAGATCCAAGATGGAAAGCTGCCATGAAGGAGGAGTTCAGCTCACTCCAGAAGAGCAACACATGGGAGCTAGTGGATCTTCCCCCAGGGAGAAAACTAGTACAGTGTAAGTGGGTCTATAAGACCAAATTTGCTGCTGATGGTTCACCACTAAAGTACAAGGCTATATTGGTAGCTAAAGGCTACTCACAAGTTCATGGCATCGATTACAATGAGACCTTTTCCCCAGTGGAAAAAATGGACTCCATCAGGCTAGCTCTAGCCATTGCAGCCTCAAGGCAATGGGAGGTACATCACATCGATGTAAAATGTGCCTTTCTGAATGGAGATCTCACTAAGAAGATATATATGCAGCAGCCTCAAGGTTTTGCTACTAACCCTTCTCTTGTGTGTAGGTTGAGAAAGTCATTGTATGGGCTAAAGCAAGCCCCCAGGGCTTGGTATGCCAAGATAGATAGCTTCTTGCTATCTCTGAATTTTGTTCAGTGAAAATCAGATCCAAATGTCTATTTGAAGTCTGTTAATGGTTCATTAATGATCATTGTGTTATATGTTGATGACCTCCTCATTACAGGAAGCTCACAGGCTGAGATTGCTTCCTTAAAAGGAGCTATGAACCAAGCCTTCTCCATGACAGATTTGGGGCTCTTAAGTCAATTTCTAGGGCTTGAGATTGCTCAAACCAAAGCTGTAATAAAGGTGCACCAGTATAAGTATGCCTTGGATTTGCTGATCAAATTCATAATGCAATATTGCAAAGCAAGAAAAACTCCTTTCCTTTCAGGAGTAAAGCTAGAGGAAGATGATTCTCCACCGATGGTAAACAATACACTGTATAGAAAATTGATTGGATGTTTATTGTATTTGACACATACTCGACCTGATATTTGTTATGAAGTAAGTGTGGCTTCTATATTCATGGATCAGCCTCATGAGATACATTGGAAAGCAGCCAAAAGGATCCTTAACTTTGTTCAGGGAACAAGGACACATGGGATCTTCTATAAGGCAAAATCTGATCTTGATTTGATTGGATTTACTGACAGTGATTGGGAAGGTGATAGCATAGATAGAAAGTATACTTCAAGGTATGTGTTCATGCTTGCAGAAGGGCCAATCAGCTGGTTAAGCAAGAAACAGAGTGCCATTGCACTCTCATCTACAGAAGCTGAGTACAGAGGAGTTGTTAATGCAGCAACTCAGTGTTTATGGTTGCAGGGTTTACTTGGAGAGTGTGGTTTCGAACCTGAGTACTCAAATACCATCTACTGTGATAACCAGAGTACCATTCAAATATGCAAGGATCCAGTTCAAAAGCAGAGAACCAGACACATTGATATTCACATGCACTACATCAGAGAGCTTGTGCATGATGGCACCATTCACCTACTCTTCTATTCATCTTCAGAACAAGTAGCTGATATCTTCACCAAAGAATTTTGTGAGAAGACCTTCAGCAATCTCAAATCACTGCCAGGGATTGTTGATCATGCTATAAAGGCATGAGTGGAGACAATATTCTACAATTTTGTTTTACAGTCCATGTTTAAGGGAGGATTTTCCCAAGTTGGTTTTGCCTCTTTCCTTGTTTCATATGGACTTGCAGTATGTAAAAGGGTGACTAAGCCTTGTTGCTAGGCCCTATATTTTGATTTATTACTCATAAATTCAAGCTTAAGGGGGGTGTTACAATAATCAAACCCATAGTATTACCCACTTAGACATTAATTCATTTATTTTTGTCTTATTTGCCTAGTTCATGAGTCCCACCATGTGCAAGTTGCTAATTGCCTATCCATAGAGGTCAAAATTGCCATATTTGACTCATGTAGTGCTTGGGAAAGCCTTAGGAATCAAATATTCTTTATTCCTGGCCTCCTAGGTGCCCTTCTGCTTTTCCTGCTTTATTGACTGCTTTTTCAGTGTTTTAAGGCACATAGGAAAGCAAGACTAGGTGAGGTGAACTTGTTTTTTGCCCCTTTCATCCTCCACTCTTTCCTCCATGAAAAAGCATGTATGAGATGCCATTTCATCACTCATTATCTTTCCCATGTGCCCTTTCCAATTCGTGCCCTCATGACATATTTGGGATCAGCTTTTTACACCTATGGGGGATTTGCCTATTTTGGGTAAGCTTGCTTTATGCTAGTTTTGGATGCCTCCTTATGCATTCGATCTCTTGATGTATTATATATATTCAGTAACCTATGTTATTACAGAGTTGGCTATTGTACACTCAGTTAATATAATTTTGTGTTATAGCTCCATATTCAGTCTCCATTGTTAGCAATTTTGCATGATCAATTGATAATTGTTGTGGGTAAAATTAATCTATTGCTGGACTGAATTTCTAGAGTTTTAACGTGTGCTACTTCAAGCATATCTGTGTGAAGGCTGGGCCCACCTTCTCATAGGGATTTCTGAGTCAGTTAGGTATTTTATTTGTTCTGTTGTGTGGCTTGGATTTTGTGATAAATTCCTTTATTTATAGTAAGCTGCAACAGTCATTGATTTTTTGTGTGTTCATTTGAATGATCAGTAATTGCATCCCCTGTAAACTGCAATGGTGTGGTGTGATAGTCGATTGTGTAGGTTAACTTTCTCTTATGCAACTGTGTCATAGCTGTGACAGCCTTGTTCATCCCTAGTTCTTTCAATTGTTGTTTTCTTTAGTTCCTTGTAGTTTATTCCTTCACATTTATAATTGTAGAAATTAATTCATGTACTTTGAATTCCTAGATTAAGTCAAATCAAGATAGTTGAGATGGATCTTTAGATGGTTTGGTAATTAAGGATTTAACTTTCTACAAAATTAATCTAGATGTTTGTTTCCTGAATCTTTTAATTCTAGATTAAGGATTGTAAGAAGGTATTTGTGATTGCATTCTTAAGAAGGTAAGCTAGATTAAGTAGAATATGGGATGAGTTTGGTTGAACAAGAAAGTAGGGTCATTCATTTATAGTATTAGCTACTTAGTGTTTAAGCATATACAGTGCACATTATCCTTGAAATAAGAGACTTCCATGGGTTGACGATTTATATAAAACTCTCTATATGTTGTCTTTAATTAACTTGCATATAGGGTGCCCAACATTTTGGCACCGTTACCGGGGAGGATAATTATTAGACACCGTATTAGTTGCATCTAGTAATTATATTTACTCATTCTTTTTCATTTTTTAAGTATGCATGTTTTGGGTTTCATGAATACGAGTAGGGTACAACGTGACAATCTTATAAATCCTAGAACCCCACAGAACACTAACACTGTAGATGGTCGAGGCCGTGGGAGAAATCCAACATTGGGAAGAAGGACATTCATTGATGACCTGGTTGATAGGACCAATTCTTCTACTGGGGCTCTCCATCAAGAAACACATAATATAAGAAGCCCAATTACCCATGGAGTGGCAGCATCGGTTTCCACAGTGGAGAACACACAAGGAGCTGCAACACCCTCGGATATCCCTACGGAGGAAGACAAAGTTAGTACCGCAGGATCAGCTGACCGAGATCTGGTCTATCACATCAATGGGAAGGTTGTGACTAAATAGGAGTGGACACAGTTCCATAAAAAATTTAACTATTAGTGGAAGGATGAAGAGGATAAAGCAGAAGAAGATATGAGCAATAGACATGATCCCAAAGATCACGAAGAATCAATGGGAAAAAATCATCATCTTGAGGGTAACTCCTTGCCTAAAGGGATGGTTGCTACACTCCAGTTCCCAATTGAACAGCTAGAGGGGATAACCCCTATGAAAAATATATCTCCATTGGTGTTGCCTCGCTTTTATGGAAAAGCGGCAGAGGATCTAGATGAATTTCTTTATGAATTTGACATCCTCTGTCGCAGCTACTACTACACCACCAATGCACAGAAGATGAAACTTTTTCTTGCCACTTTGAAGGACAATGCATTACATTGATTCATGAGCCTAGGAGGGGGAACCATCACTACCTAGGACTGGATGAAATAGGTGTTCCTAGAGAAATATCAGGAGTATTGCAATACCATGTACAAGAGAGAAGAACTGTTTAAAATGGTACAAAGGGATGATGAAAGTATGGAAGATTTCGTTGAAAGGATTTTATATAATTTGTAGAGAGCTGGATGGACTAATATGGGGTTATATGTGCTCAAAATAATCCTACTTCATGGGATTAGGGAATATTTCCTAGACATGTTGAACCTGTTAGGAAAGGGGGATATCTCAAAGAATTCCTTTGAAAAGAACATTGAACTATGCAAAAGATACTCCAGGGGATCTTCCAGGAACAACAAACGGGACAAATGGGACAAATTAGAATGTGATGTCTTCGATAGAACACAAAAGTCATCTAATGGAGGGGCCACCCAGGAAGAAATAGGAAATATCCTTACAATTTTCAAGATAGAAATGATGAGCTCCGTCTCCTTGGAAATAGATGTCCTGAGGGAAAAGAAAAAAAAAGTAGTAGATGATCTCACACTTGGTATATTCTGCCCTAAATGTAGGAAGAACCACCCTCTGAAGGAGTGCTCGCTCGACAAGCTAGAAGTGTGTCAGCTATGCGAGTTGAACCATTACATAAAAAAATTCCCTTCACTACCTCAAGTGAAGGCAGTACTGCAAGAATCATCTCCAGGTGTGGAACTGACCTACTTTATTGCACAGAAAAATCCCTAGCAGCCTCAAAATCAAGGTATGGCTCCAGAGTTGTGTTATACCAAAATCCTATCACCATCATGTGATAAGACATTTGACATACCTACTTGCCCTGAATCCCAGCTTCTGGAGTGGAAACTAAATGGTTTTTCATCAACTTATCATACAAATTCCCAACACCACACATGCCCCTTTATCTAGGAGCAGTACCCTTGCTCACACCAGCTTTCATCAGTTGTCCACAAGCGGTGCCACCACCCATTGCCCTTGGTCCATACGTGGTTATTACCAGAACCGCTTTGTCATAGAAGGAGAAACGTGGTACCCTAGGTAAAAAGGGAAAAAGAGAAGTTTCTCGAGGCTTCTAGATGATAAGCCTCGTGTACTTCCTTATCCCTACTACTATGGGTTGGTTGAGCTCGAGATCCCTCATCCTAGGATCTTAGAGGCCACCTCACCCACTAATTTCTCAACCATCTCTATCCATTAAATCCCTATAAATATGAGCTCATAGCCATGGTTGAGGAGAGAAAATTGAAGGTATTGTTATGATGTTGGATTGATTCTTGGCCCAAGATCATTTGGAAAGAGCATAGAGAGCTAGAGTTGGAGCTTTTCAGGATGAAGAGCTAGTTTCATGGAGATGCATGTCGACACTAAGGCTTGGTTGTAAACTTCTTCATATTTATAATGCAAGTTGATTTTTGTCCCACATATGATGTTGTTGTTGTGATTTCACATATATATGTTGTTGGATTCCTTAGTCACTAGCATAGATTAGTAGATCATATTCTGGTTTCTTTGATCTGTTTCGTGTTGAGTTTTTTTGCAGGTACACAGGTGAAATTTCAAATCCTTGTATTCTAGATATCTACAACGTCTAGGGAGAGTCTTTAACCTCTGTCCTCTATTTGTTCTAGATATGAACCATTCAGACCAGTGGAACACCTTGCTGTCTGCAGGAGGTGAAATATTCCAGCTAACAAATCTGGCGACTTTGTTGGGGAATAGAGTATTCCGTTGTTCTGATCTTCCTCAGTCTACAACTCTTGTCCAAATCTAGGCTTCGTTTTCTTCAACTCTTTTCAATCAAATCTACTTTTTGATTTGTATTATTTGGGTTTGAAATTTCCAGATCTGTTCAGATCTGAGTCATTTTGGTCTTTTATGCTCTGTTACCACATTCAATTCAACAGTATTTGCCTTGATCTAGTCTTTTCTGACTTGATCCATCGTTCTTTTTTTTTGTTTTGGACATCTATAGGGAACTGTGCCCATTCTGTGTACAAGGAGCAGTGCCACCGCTTGAACATAGTGAACAATAAGTGGTGCCACCACCTGTATCTGGTTTGCAAGGAGCGGTACTGTCTTGGAAATGCTCTGTCAACACCTACGAAACACGGTGCCAGGTAGGCATTAGTCCAAAACTCTTTTTCCTCATTTTTCTTTGTAAAAAATTGGAATTTTGATTACTTTCAGTTCTATTATCAGGCTTGTGTTTTTGAATTTGATGTGTGTGGCTTGCTGCTTTGATGGTTTAAGATTGATTTGAGTGGAATTTTGAAAGTTTATTTAGTCTTTTTTATTGTTCATCCGCTTCTTTCTTATTGGTTGTGCTTAAAGAAGGATTTCTTGTTTTCTGAAAGTTAGGGTGCTCATTGAAGTCTCTTTTCGTTGCATATACTGAAAGAAGAACACTATATTAGCTTCTAGATTTCATTTCTTGCTTACATAGTGAACTTCTTTTTCTTTCCTTCAAAAAAGAAAAGTTTTGCTTGAGATTAGGACATCATATTTGAGCATTGGATTTGGGTTTTCTGATTGGCTTTACAAGCTTTCAAGACCTTTATGATCTTTTGTCTCTCGTGCATATAGGACTATCTTGATCAAAATAAACAAAATGCTAGTTTTAAGTTAGATTTGCTTATGTTTTTGAGAAATTCGAAAAGTTAGAGTGCATTGGCATATAGGTGTGCTTGGTGTTGTTCTTTTAGGAAAATATATTCTCACCCTTCTCATTTGCTTTCGAAAAGAAGAATTTGGTCTGTAAAAGTGTTTACTTGTCTTTGATTTGATGTTCATGACTGTTGATTGGAATGGTTTTTTGTTTTGAAACAAAAATAAAAACACTCTCTTCCCTCCCATAAGTAGGCATACTGAATGGTAAAGTGAACATTTGCATAAGCATATTGCATGGTTTTACTTTTCTGTCAAAACATCATGCATTCACCTAGTCGTACAAGTTAAAATTAATGGTAGTTGTAGGTTAAAATTTACGTAGTAACTTGAGTGATAGGTTAGAGACATGTTTGAGTGTCGTAAAACATAGGAGCTATCATTATTTGTCAGCATTACATTCTGGGACTTGTGCAGTTCTTCCACGTACCGTTGGTATATCGAATGGCCTTTCACATACCTTTGAGGTATATAGAAAGGTACTTCATGTACTCGATTGTATATCGAAAGGCCCCTTGTGTACGGTTATGCATTAGACAACACTACTACCGATTCGAGCTCCCACGTACCTTGAGTATATTGGGAGACCCCACTAAGGTACCTTATCTATCTGAGAAAAGCCCTTTTGTAAATCTTGTTTGGATCTATACACCAAAAACAACATTCAGGGAGATTACTACGCACGTACCCTCGAGGTATATCATAAGTGGCACCTTCTTGACAATCCTAGTGAGAGACCTAACTTTTGAACTCCTCCTGTCATTTTAAGTCTGCTTGTTTTGACCTATAGTTTGAGTAGGGAAGTCTTTTAGTGTGTTTTTTTTAGATTTTCAGACCCTAGGTTAGATAGGAACTGTACAAACTAGCTGAGTTAAGACAGTCCAGAAGAGTACAGGGCTTGCCACCTAATTTTATTCCTATTTCAAGAGAAAATCCAATGGAATCTATTGACCAAGGAGCTGCTAGCACCTCCCAAGTGGGAGATAATGTGCTGGTGGAAAGTGGAGTACCATATTCTTCACACTCGCCTCTCTTGGTCCAACAACCTTCTCGGGGAAATTCATCATTCCATTCTCCCTTGGAAGGTCATGTTGATGATGCAACCCATCTGGACTTTGGTCCTAATGCTCCTTTTTGGGAGATACCTATCGGAAAGGCCATTGCCTCATTTGGCACCCATGTAAGTTCTCTTGATGATGAAGAAGAATGTAGGCAATACCATGCTGCTATTCTCCATGCACGGGAGGTAGAAAAGTAGATTGATAACCTATTAGGCTCTACACTAGTACATTCCACATCTCTTCTTGTGGGATATCGTTCACTAGCCGATTCTATGAGACCCATTGAACCGATTATAGATCGTCCATTAACAACCTACAACCCAGGTCAAATTTCCACCCCTCTCACCTCTCATGTTAAGTTTGTTCGAAATCCTCCCAGGTCTTTTGCATCTGGGGCCCAACCTTCAATTCCTATTTCGTTAGTACCTTCTAATGTCGGGTGGAAACCCTTGGTATGACCTACATTATCTGATACCAGAGTTGTACCTAGTCAAGGGCAGACCTCTAACATAGAAACATCTACAGTTTTTGTCCCTCCCACCCACACTAATGTGGTAAATCCCCTATCTAGTTCAGGTCAGCCCTTGGGGGCACAACCTATTACCGTTGAGTCTTCTAGTGGTTATGGTTATCAAATACCTGTAGGTAATCATCCATCTAATCCTACAAGAATGCCTTATACTAGAATTCCATACCCTAGTAACACTTTTACACCATGGGGGCAACCCAACTGGTCTTACATTCCAGCCATGGGAGGGATACCTATACATACTGCAGGAGGTGCGGGATGACCACCTTATGGAGGTCCTCCCCCTGGGGGACCTCATGGTCCCAGAGGATCTGGAAACTTTCCTCCTTATGGTCCTAGGGGTCTTAGTGGTCCTGGGGGACCTAGTGGCTTTCCTCCTTATGGCTCTGGAGGGTTTGGTAGCCCTCCACCTAGTCATTCCAGTGGATCTGGAGGTTTACCACCTCCTGGAGGCTTCGGAGGGTTTGGTGGTCTGCCTCCTGGTGGTCCTGGTGGTCCCAATGGCTCTGGAGGTCCTCCTCTTGGAGGCTCTGGTGGTCCTAGCGGTCCTAATTCCAGAAATCAACCCCTAGTGGGTGGATCGTTCGATGGTTATTCCTCACAACAACCTGTTTATTAGTCTACCTATGGCCCTACTGGTAATTATATGCCATATCAATATTACCAGTATGTGCAACCAAATAGACAGTTACATTTCCTAGCAACTTTGGACTTGCCTAATTTTTCCAAGTTAATTAATGATCCCATTTGACACAATACCTCATGGCCTCCCATTCTGGTAAAGTTACCATCGGATATTCCAAAATTCAATGGGAAACAAGGTGAATATCTGCAGAACCATGTTATGAATTTTCATTTGTAGTGTTCCTCGCACTCTCTCATGGATCATTCCGTTCAGTTACGACTCTTTCAGTGAACTTTGACCGATACGGCTGTGAAGTGGTACATTGAACTCCCACAACATTCATTTGTGGATTTTGGCTTGTTGGCAACCATTTTTCTTACGCACTTTCAACTCCCTAACCATTATGAAATGGGAACTAAAGTTTTAACTTCTCTATGAAAGAACACCTCCACCCACATTTCTTATCATATTCATGCGTGGAGAAGGTGGAAAAGGCTTATTAAGGCCCTTATTCCTGATCAGTTGTTAGTTGATTGGTTCGCTAAGTCCTTGTTGCCTCCTTTTTCCAGAGATGTGGCCATGGGCGGTGCCATTACTGAAGAGAAGGCTATTAGTCAGGATCAGTACCTAGACTTGGTCTATTCCCAGTTCGGGACTCTTTATGACCTAATTCCTCAAGCTCCTTGCCCCAGCACTGACCCTGCCAAGCCACCAGCAGAAGTACCAGTTGATGGGATTGTTGGTTCAATCGAGTCCCCATCCATAGTGAAACCTGCCAAGCAAACCCAAACCACTACTCCTTCGACTCCCAAGGTTTCTGCAGAGATCAATTCTATTCAAAGTACTCAAACCTCGGGTAATAAAAAGAAAGGTAAAAATCGAAATAAAAAACCTAGAAACCAACAAGAGACCCCATGATCAACCAATAATGACAACAACAAAGGGAAAAGGAAGGCTAAATATCCTTGTCTATTATGTGGTGGTGACCATTTTTCAAAGGAGTGTCCCCATCAAGATGAAATCTCCTAGTTTCTGAAGTCTAATCCCACACCTACAGTACTTACGGATCCCTTTCCCTCTCAACAACAACTGGTAGACCACATGTCTAACTAGGGTAACTCTAGTTCATTGAAGGAAATTCATATGATGTCCTTAGATACCATCCATATGCAAACTTGAAGCTAGAATTATGATAAACCTACAAATAAGAAATAATATCAATCTTCTTCAGGGAAATCTCCCTCTACTAGTTCTCCGGAATCCTCATCTATTGTTCCCTTGACTATCGAGAAGCCTACTCTCGACATGATTTTGCACCCACCAAAGAGTACTCTTCAGAAGGCTGTCTTTAATCCCAATGCCTGAGCTGCTCAATTCTATAATGTAGTTGAAGATCTCGCTCAGGCACCTTGTGCGATGTCTACCTTAGAAGTACTCCAAAGTTTCCCCACACAGCGCAAGAACTTGTTGACAGCTTTAGGAGCTTTATACCTGGATAACACTAACTTGACTCACTTCAATGTTGAGAACTATAAACCTATATTACCGCATAGACTCACTTTTCAGATCATTACAAAAGTAGTGGGAAATAAAGTCTTTCGAATGGTACTAGATGAAGGAGCTTCGACCTCGGTGTTATCTCTAACTTGTTGGAAAGCTCTTGGCTCTCTCGAGCTTGTTACATCACCGATGACCCTTAAATCCTTTGATGGATGGGGTTTCCAGCCCCATGGTCTCATATCATCCCTCGTGGTAGAGCTGGGGGGGGGAAACCGTTTCCATCCAAGTAGAAGTGGTGGATGCCCCTTTGGATTATAAACTCATTTTAGGAAGGAATTGGTTCTATGCCTTGACTGCTATTGCTTCAATAGTATTTCGAACGGTACAATTCCCACATCTTGGGAGAATTGTTATCATTGACCAGCTTGATTTCTATACACCGAATGTTACTACTTCCATGGCTAATAACATCCCCATGTTAGGCCAGTCCCCTCCTCCTTACGAGTCGATTGGGGTAGGTATGATGAAGGATTCATCCCTTATGGGGATTTTTCTATCTACTCCTCCTAGCACGGATACCACGATAGTACATATGATTGCGTCATTTGATTTTGAGCCGAAGGGCAAAAATGTTGTTGAGTCCACCTCATTGAGCCTGCACGAAGCTATGTATGAAACCATTCAAACTTGTTCTGATGATCACACTAATGACCTTCATTTAGTGGCTTCGGATCCTTACCATTTATCGTACTGGTTAGAACCTTCTCTTCTAATTCTAGATTATCTCTCTGAGACTTTTCCTTTCGACGAGTTCATTATAGAGATCATGAATATGGATGAGCCCATTTGGGAGGATCACCATCATAGATCCATGTTCCTCCCCAATACCAGTTCGGGCATCCATGATTTTGCATCCTTGTTTCCTACTGATATTGTCAACCTTCCCCAAAGTCCTATATTGTTGCAAGACACAGATTCTGAAGGAAACCTTTGCAACATTACTCAGATAAACCCAATTGACATATCAGCCAAGCCTAATGTTATTGAGCACATTCATGCTAGGCAGAATTGCTCCATAGATGAATCTAAAGCATATAAGGCACTTTTTAAGGAATTCTGTGATATTTTTGCCTGGTCCTATGAAAAGATGTCGAGGATTGACCCTTCCATTGTGGTCCACGAGATTAAAACTTATCCCACAGCTAAACCTGTCAGGAAGAAACTTAGGCAAGTCCATCCTAGGAAGGCCGCAGCTATTAAAGTTGAGATTGAGAAACTTCTGAAAGCTGGTTTTATTTATCCTGTACCTCTGACAGAATGGGTATTGAACGTTGTCCCTGTTAATAAAAAGCAAGGCACCATTAGAGTCTGCATCGACTTTAGGGATTTAAATAAAGCTTGTCCCAAGGACAACTTTCCTACCCATCATATCGATCAGATTATCAACAACTATGCTGGAAGTGTCATCTTTTCATTCATGGATGGCTTCTCCAGCTACAATCAGATTGAGATATTGCCCTCCGATCAGCATAAGACGACATTCATTTTCCCATGGGGAACCTTTGCATATAAGAATTTACCTTTCGGCTTGAAAAATGTTGGAGCCACGTTCCAGTGTGTGATGTCCTATGTGTTTCATGACATTAAACATATTGTTGAACCATACCTTGACAACCTCCCTACTCATTCACAGTGGCGGGAGGACCATCCTGGTCATCTTAGAGACATATTCCTGAGATGTCGTCATTATAATATACGGCTCAATCCGCATAAATGTGTTTTTTGCATTGAGACGAGACGTCTGGTTGGCTTTGTGGTATCCAAAGATGGCATCCAGATCGATCCTTTGAAGATTTCCGCTATCATTAATATACCAACCCCAACCAACATCCTTGAACTCCAAAGTTTGTAGGGGAAGGAAAACTTTCTCCGCTGTTTCATGTGCAATTTCGCTGAGAAAATGCACAGTTATATGCGTCTCCTCAAGAAGAACACTCCATTCTTCTAGGATGACCAGGCCTAACACACCTTTGATAATCTTAAGCATGCTCTGACTCATTACCTATGATACACCCCCCGAATTATTCAAAGGACTTTCTCTTGTATATTGCTGCCTCTACTACTACCATCGCCATGGTTTTAGTGTAGGACAATCTCCATGGTCAGGAGCATGTGATTTATTATGCCAGTAAGAATCTTATTGATTCTGAAACTCATTATTCACATGTGGAGAAGCTAGCTTTGGCCATGTTCATTGCTGTGCAAAATTTTTGTCACTACATTCTGCTTTGCACCACCACCATATTGGTAGACCAGAACTCAATGTACTACATTCTGACTCGTCAAGTACTCGGGGGCAAGTACTCCCATTGGATCGTCATCCTTTAGGAGTTCAATCTCGATTTTTCCAAGGCTACATCAAATAAATCATTGGTTTTTGCTGAGCTTATGTGTGACCTTCCTTGTGCTACCACGAAATATGGGCCCATCGATTCATTTCTAGATGAATTCATGTTCCTAATTAGAACTACTGATCCTTGGTATGGAGATTTGCTGATTTATCTCCAGACCTAGCATTTTCAGCCGCATCTATCTCGTGATGATTGTCGTCGCATCCGTCACCACATGAAGTACTATCTTATCTTAAATGATACCTTGTATAGATGTGGGATTGATTCCATTCTTCGGCGATGCCTCACTCATGAGGAGGCTGAACATGTGTTGAATGATTGCCACTTTGGAGCATGTGGCGGTCATTTATTTGGGATGGCTATAGCCCAAAAAATCCTTCGCATTGGCTATTTTTGGCCTTCTGTCTTCAAACACTATCATGAGGCTATTAAGAAATGCCCACCTTGCCAACATTTTTATCCCAAAAGGCGCACCCATACTGCTCCATTTCACCCCATCATTGCCATTGGCCCTTTTTCCAAATGGGGGATTGACTTCATGCATTGTCAGCCTACCTCAGCAGGGGGGCATGGTTACATCATCGTAGCCATGGATTATTTCACAAAATGGGCTGAGGCCATGCCTACATATGCAGAAGATGGAAAGACTGGTGGTCTCTTCTTGTTCAATCATATCATAGCTAGATTTGGAGTTTCGCAATCCATTAAAACTGATCATGGATCTCATTTTTGTAATCAAATGATGGAGGAATTGAGTGCCAAGCTAGGTTTTCTCCATGAAAATTCTATGCTGTATTATCTGCAAGATAATGGTGAGGTAGAGGCCATTAACAAGGTTTTGAAAACTATGCTTCGTTAGATGGTTGGAGATAATAAATCCAATTGGCATATTGTTCTTTTTTCTGCTCTTTGGGCTTATTGGACTTCCGTGAAAATAGCTACTAGTTTCACGCCATTCCAGCTTGTCTACGGACTTGAAGCTGTCTTGCCAATCCAATGTCAGATTCCATCTTTACAACTTGCCGTCGAAATTCTCCCAGACACTTCCACAGAGGAAGTGATATTTTTGTACTTAAATAACCTTGATGAGACTCGTAGAGATGCTACCTTGGCTAATGAGGCACATAAGAAACGCATCAAGGTGCAATACGATAAATCCATCTAGCCTCATGTTTTCAATGAGTGTGACCTAGTTTTGACTTATGACCAGAGATATGACAAGCTAGGGAAGGGTAAGTTCGAGTCCATGTGGTATGGACCTTTCGTTATTTCCAAGGTGTAAGAGAAAGGAGACTATGAGTTAGTTGATTATGATGGAATCCCTTTGGGGCAACCTCGCAATGGGTTGTACCAGAAAAGGTACTATGCCTAGGTTTTCTTGGATGGTATCTTGTATATATGTATATTGATTGACTTTCAGTGTACTTTCATTATTTTCAAGATGGTTTTGAGTTTTAGTGTCTGCATCTATTTATACCATGTTTTGGTCATGCAAATGGCTTTCTACGGCTTCACTGATGGTGCTTGCCACCACACCTTGAATCTAGCCTCAACTGCTTGGGTTCTCTATTCCCCAGTTGAAGATTTGATCAGTTTAGGAGCGGTTTGTTTAGGTCCTGCTACTAATAACATCGCCGAATATGAAGTAGTCATCGGTCTTCTGACTGAAGCTGCCTCCCAGGATGTCTGTGATCTAGTAGTTTTGATGGACTCTCAGCTCGTGGTTTGTCATTTAAACCATGTTTACACCATTAGGAAACCGGTGCTCCTACGCCTCTTCTGGAGGGTACATTTGTTAGAAAGACCATTTGGAACCATTATCTATAGGCATATCCCTAGGGAACATAATGTAGTTGCTGATTCATTGGCTAATTACATCCTAGATTTGCATATTTCACATTCATGACGTTAAATCAAACATGGTATATTGTAAATAAACATTTAAAGACACATAGAACTCATAGAAAATGCATTTATCCATTTGAGACATATAAAAACCGTGTAAAAGTCTGTATATATATATATACGAAAAAGTTTTACAAAAATAGGTCCCGAGACCTCTTTTGAAGCACATAGCATTTCAGGAAAAATCATCATACAAAAAATCCTGAAGCTATCAACTTTCAGTATACATGTCCCATCCACTAATGGTGCTTGTGATAACACATCACTGCTCAAGCCACCCTACGTAGTATCCTGCTGAATCGTCCTAGTACTCCCACCGTAGATCTCTGATATCTAGTTGGGAGGTCATCTATATCAGCATCTGGGATGTCCAGAGTCAACCTCTCTAGGTTCTCCTCCAGTGCCCCGGTGATATCATCACCCCCTGGCATGAAGCGAGCTCCAACTCGCCTGTCTAATGGAGATGCTCCTCCAGGCCTCACTGCTCCAACATTTGCATGAAGACAAACAAGTCTTGTCACTTATCATATAAATATAAAACATAAAAAACATAAAAACATTTTCCATTGTTAGGGTTTCTTGCTTCTTACCAATGTCACCCCACTGCTCTCCAGGTGGGAGTGGTAGGTCAGGATCACCTGTAAAATCTGTGCCTGCATAGGCATAGTCCTCGACCATGAGCATCTGATCTCGTAGCCATCTGAAGAATGGATCATCGAACTTCACTCTGCCCCTACCCGCTCCTGTGTGAGCCATGACCTAGACCCACCTCAGCATATGGGGGTCATGTGCTCTCAGACTCTGGAAAGTCACATGGGGCCTCATCTGT
The DNA here is from genome assembly GCA_001517045.1 of Pseudotsuga menziesii. Lineage (NCBI taxonomy): Eukaryota > Viridiplantae > Streptophyta > Pinopsida > Pinales > Pinaceae > Pseudotsuga > Pseudotsuga menziesii. The sequence continues at coordinate 145,276 of LPNX010096960.1, read as the reverse complement.
GGGACCCACTCAAAGAAGAAGCAAGCTAAGATGGAACCAAATCCTAACTGCTTCAGCTCTCCTTGCCAAGATTTAGTCAGCTGATCCTTGAATATTGGAAGCAATTCTTCCACCCAGTTGAACACCATAGGTGCCATAGCCTCTAGGGTGTACAACATATTTTCCCTGGAATCCTGATGCACACCCTGGCTCCCTACCACCATCTGCATGGTGAACAGGACAATCTGTAGAGCCCTATCTGTCACTGCCCTGATAGGGATTTTCTTCCTCGATGTACCTGTACCTGGTACATAGTGCTAATATATGAGCTTTCGGGTGGTAATGTCCCCACCACGGGAACCTGTCAGTGAGATGGGGGCACCCCGTCTCAATGGGCCAGTCAGGAAGTAGATATCCTCTACCTCCACTGTAAGTATGTGTGCCTCCACCTCGAAATAATGCTATTCTGGATTCCACATTCTCAATATGTGTTCTAGAAATATCTTGTGGGACACCATGCTTAGTGTTTGGAATAAATTTAAGAGCCCACGGTCCCAAAGTGCGGCAATGCAAACCTCATTCCTTTCAGCAACAGCATCCTCATTATCATGTGTTCTTTCCTTCCATGTCACCATATTTTGGACACCTAGACCTACCAAAAACAACAATGGTATGCATTAATATCATCCTTGAATCATTGCAAATCAAAAGAATGAATAAATTTTTCCCATACTTCTCCATGGCCGGCACCTCCTGTGCCTTGTTGGAGATAGGCAGTGGCATCGCCTGTCCCCCCTATTCTTGGCGCGATTCTTGGGTGGTACCACATATCCCATAAGGGGTAGCCACGGTGCTCGCATATTGGATTTTAGGGCTTGCAAAATATGCCCAAAACCCCACCAAATCCCAAAATAGAAGCTATGAAATGAAAGATAATGGTCTTATCTTTTACCTGCAACTAACAAGATTGAAAATAGACGGTGGAAACTCCCAGTATCAGCTGTGGAAGATCTGGCTAGAAAATGCTCCAAGTGCTCTCTGCTAGAGGTAAATAGTGAAATGTTTAATTTTTTACTATTTACTTGCCTTATATTGACATTTTTTGGGTCCAACCTACTATAGTTTTGATATTAGATCATGTTCTAGTCAAAATCTATTTGTCATAATCCCTTAATGTTGATTTTGAATGCATTTAACACTTATTTATGAGTCATCTGCAGGTTGACTTTAGTAAGAAGCTTTGGAAAGTTTGTTTATGGATTTTTTGTACTTTCAAAAAATGGAAAAGGTCATTGAGCGTTTATTACGACACTTTGTCATGCTTGTTAAAATCTAGTATTAAAGTTCTAAGTCCAGTTCAAGTTTCTTTCCAGGCTCGTAAAATACGCCATTGTGTAAAGAAGCATCATGGAATTCTCTTTTCACCTCTTTTCCAGGCTCCTTAAACATGAAAAAGTCATCAAGTCTATTTTTTATTCTTTCCAAGATTTTAAAACATTACGTTGCATAAAGGAACCTCATGGAGTTCTCTTTAAACCCTTTTCAGGCTCCCTAAATATGAAAAGATTGTCAAGCGATCTTGTCTTCTTCATGCTCATTAAAGTATTTGAAGAGTCATCCGTTCGACGGTAGGTTATCTATTTCTCAGTTCGGATAGGACTATTTATGAGAAAGGAACACTCCAACCAATCATGACTGGAAGAGTTCTCTAATGTATGATTTTACACTTTTTTGGGCCTTAGAGACTAAATCATACGAAAAAGGACCCCCATGGAGTTTTATTTTGTATTCGTTCAGACTCTCTAAACATGAACGATACCGAGTTTTCTTTCAGTGGACTCATTAAATTAAACATTAAGAGGCCCATTTGGGAATGAACCCCTCCTCTCTTAGGTTTGTAAAACATATGAGGCTAGACTTGTCTTCTGAGAAGCTATATCGAGTGTTTGTTACCCTCTTTGAACTCTTAAAACCGAAAAGAGGCACTCATTGATCATGATGGGGAAAATGGGAAGGGAATCATTTTGTAAATGATGGCATTTGTTTGTCATTACCTTTGAACATGGAACCTGTCTGGACAATCATGCCAGTCAATTGGGTATTCAGCTAATCTCCGTGACGATCCACTTTCATGAGTCATGTCAATCATTTGAGTCTTTCAAAAGAATGCATTGTCCACTGTCGCAGTGTGTATTTTTCCTATCTAGTCATGCTGCCAAGTCATTTTGTCGTGTCGCCCGATGTTCAAAGGGGATCTAAAGAAGTTTTACCTCTGCAGTCTTTGTTTCAGTATCTTTGAGTTAGTCATATGGTTACTACATTCACATCATTCTAGAACTATGTTTCAAGTTTTGTGTCGTCAATGTGGGACTCATCATGGCCCTCCTTCGACGAGACTATTCCCGTCGACATCATCTCATCATCCGAGAAACAGTCTTAGAAACAATGTTTAGTACCTTGAGATCTATATGCCTTAATGACAAATTCTCTTGCTTTCGACATAGGTTCACATCATTGACCTTCGATTGATAGAATTGACTAGGTGTTCGACATCAGGACATCTATTCGCACTCAGTAGATTGTACTAGGGTACCTTGGGAATCATTGACATTAATGGTGATCTCCATCACACTTGTTAATGGTTCACATCATTGGATGGTAATCAAGTGGTTTCTACCATGTTCGACTTCAGATCATTGTAGTCACATGGATAGAATCATACTTTGTGGAAGATGAGACAAAGACTCTGGGCATTTGTTTAAAAGTGCTCATTGCTTTTTCCCCAGGTGGCGATGGAGTTTTGTATATATAGCATGGATCCACATTTGTATGGTCATGGATATGCTCAAATTTGCATCTGTATGACATAGATCTATGTTGTATGTCTGGTAGCTATGTCCAAGTTTGAGTCCTCTATCACATGGAAATGACTTGTTCTCAAAGCTCTCATTTATTGTATCACTCTAAGACTCATGCTTTGGGGGGAATCCTATTATACAAAAATCCTATCACCATCATGTGATAAGATATTTGACATACCTACTTGCCATGAATCCTAGCTTCTGGAGTGGAAACTAAATGGTTTTTCATCAATCTGTCATACAAATTCCCAACACCGCGCATGCCCCTTTATCCAGGAGCGGTACCCTTGCTCACACTGCCTTTCATTAGTTGTCCAGAAGTGGTGCCATAGCCCATTTCCCTTGGTCCATATGATATTATTACCAGAACCGCTCTGTCATAGAAGGAGAAATGTGGTACCCTGGTTAAAAAGGGAAAAAGAGAAGTTTCTCAAGGCTTCTAGATGATAAGCCTCATGTACTGCCTTATCCCTACTACTGTGGGTTGGTTGAACTTGAGATCCCTCATTCTAGGATCTTAGAGGCCACCTCACCCACTAATTTCTCAACCATATCTATCCATTATATCCCTATAAATATGAGCTCATAGCCATGGTTAAGGAGAGAACATTGAAGGTATTGTTATGCTGTTGGATTGATTCTTGGCCCAAGATCATTTGGAGAGAGCATAGAGAGCTAGAGTCGAAGCTTTTGGGGATGAAGAGCTGGTTTCATGGAGATGCATGTCAACACTGAGGCTTGGTTGTAAACATCTTCATATTTCTAATGCAAGTTTATTTTTGTCCCACATATGATGTTGTTGTTGTGATTTTGCATATATATGTTGCTGGATTCCTTAGTCACTAGCATATATTAGTAGATCATATTCTTGTTGCTTTGATCCATTTTGTGTTGATATTTTTTGCAAGTACAGAGGTGAACTATCAAAGCCTTGTATTCTAGATATCTACAGCGTCTAGGGAGAGTCTTCAACCTCTGTCCTCTATTTGTTCTAGATCTAAACCATTCAGACTAGTGGAACACCTTGTTGTCCACAGGAGGTGAAACATTCAAGCTAACAAGTTCTTTCCATTTTTGAATGACACGAATAATTGGAATAATATGCAGCACATGAATACACAATTTCCTTCATCTTATTCTAACCATCAATGGTATCCCTCTCAACCTCCGATGCAAAATTTTAACTCCTGGAACCCTTGGACACATCCAGCAAACCAACAAAATCCTTGGTCTCCTGGATGGAGGAACTTCCATCCAGGGAACCAATTCCCCCATAACCAACCTCCTCAACATCTTCCACATCAAATGTTTCCTCATCAACCGTACCCTCCTCAACCTTATCAGCAGTCACAACTGCAAATCTATAATAATGTTGTCCCCAATATGCCGATACGACCACATCTGCCTACTTAACCTAACCCCAACCCAAATAATAAAGCAGTCCATCAATTTGAGATAGCCAACATGCCCTCTTACTGTAGCACCGTGCAACGACATCCACTTATGATCAGGGAGGGTAGTGGAGCCTTTGATCATTGAGGATGTTCCATCCTCTATGCGCAAAGAAAGGATGAATCAATAGTATTTATCCAATACACTGACCCCCATTATTGAAGACACTGAACATCCTACCAATATGCCGGCTGAAACACAAAAATACACATTTATCAACACACAGCCTACATAATTGATTAGGGAACCACCATACCCTGAGAGATTAATATTACCAAAGGTAGTGGGACAACCTCAATTTAACCTCTTAGGAGAGTTAAAAAATATTTATGCTAAAATTCCACTCCTTCAGGCCCTTCAAGATGTACCTATCTATTCCAGAACCGTTCGGGATCTATGTACAAGGAAACCAGGAAGAAAACCCAGGGATCCTCCCACTGTTCATGTCATAGGGAAATTATATGAATTAATAATGGAGAAAACCCTCTTATCCAAATACGACGATCCTAGGAATCCCACTATCACTGTGCAGATTGGGAGCACACAAATACCCAACATACTAGTAGACTTAGGTGCAACAATTAACGTCATGACCATTGAAAATGTAAGAAAACTTGGGCTCACTAATGTCAAGCCAACTCCTACCATTTTAGAATTGGTAGATAGATCCACTATTAAACCTGAAGGAATCTTGGATGATCTCATTATGTCAATTGATTCTTGGGAATATCCTGCTGACTTCTTGGTTTTACAACCTAAGTTGCAGCTAGGACGACACCCATTGGTCCTAGGAAGGCCCTTGTTAGCTACAGCTGATGCTTACATCAGTTGTCGGTCTAGGTCTATGACCATATCAGATGGAACTGAGATAAACAACCTCACTCTCTATCCTCTAGCTCGGCCGAGCTTAGAAGCTGAAACTCCATTATGGATGGAGCCAGAGGAAGAAGAGGGAATTCAGCCATTATTAACGATAGGGAAGGCCTTGAATTTTAAATATGAAAATGAAGACGATGCCATTAATAATTTCATCAGTGAACCCACCTCTGTCGATAAGAAAATTTATCAGATCTTGAATGCTACTCTAGGTGAAGAGGAACAAGAAAATCTCACAGAGGAGACATTAGTCAATGATACTCACATAGTTCCAGTGTTGAAAAATTCAAAAATCATTCCTATCAAGGTAGAGTCTAGAAAAACCCTGAATATCAATCCCAGTCTTGCCCCAGATGAACAAGAATTCCTAATCACTCTCTTAAAAAAACACAAGGGGGCATTTTCCTAGGAGTACATAGACATGAAGGGCATCCCTTCTAATCTGTGCACCCACCACATTTATATCAAAGGTGACTCACGGCCTGTGTGCCAACTTGAACGAAGAATGAATCCAAATATTAGGGACAAAGTGAAGAAATAAATTTAGAAACCCTTGGAAGTAGGATTTATATATCCCATTTCAGACAGTGAATGGGTGTCTCTAGCCGTGATAGTACACAAGAATAATGGTAAATGGAGATTCTATGTGGACTATAGAGAGATGAAGGCAACACAGAAATATCACTTTCCCCTGCCTTTCATCGATCAAGTACTTGATACCTTATCCGAGAAGAATTTTTTCTCCTTCCTGGATGGATTTAGTGGGTACAATCAAATCCAGATTGCTCTTGAAGACCAGGATAAAACTACCTTCACCTGTCCCTAGGGAACTTTTGCATACAAAGTACTTCCCTTTGGCTTATGCAATGCACCAGCCACATTTCAAAGAGCTGTGATTGGCATCTTTTGAGAATTGGTTAATGATAGTATGGAAATTTTCATGGATGGTTTTACTCCTTATGGCAAAGACTTTGCAGAAGCATTGAAAAACTTGGAAAAGGTTTTAACACGCTGCGAGCAGACCCAACTATCTTTGAGCACTAAAAAGTGCCATATGATGATGAGTGAAGGGGTAGTGTTGGGGCATTTTATCTCTGCTGATGGCATCTAGGTAGACCCCTCTAAAATCAAGGTAATAAAAAATATACCTACTCTTGGAACTCAAAAATAAGTGTGAAGTTTCTTAGGGAATTCTGGATATTACAGAGGATTTATAGAAAATGTTTCCAAACTTGCCTCTCCTTTGTTTTCATTGTTAATGAAGGATGTGAAATTTACTTAGAATGAAGCATGCCAGACAACGTTTGTTAAACTTAAGGAGAATTTGTCCACAACTCCCATCCTAAGAGGACCCAATTGGGCCCTGCCTTTTCACATTTCTTCAGATGCCCCTGATACCGCCATTGGAGCAGTTTTAGGACAACAGGATGGTCAAGCACCTTATGCAATTTATTATATTAGTAAAAACGTAGCCCCCTGCTGAACTTAATTCTGATGTTACTGAGAAGGAGTTTTTAGCCATTTTTTACTCCATTAACAAATTTCAACATTAGATCACTGGATATCCTACCTTTGTGCACACTGACCACTCGGCCATCAAGTATCTAATGAATAAACCTGCTACAAATGCTCCGGTAACTAGATGGATGTTATTATTATAGGAATTTGATATCACCATTATAGACAGAGCTGGAAACGAAAATGTTGTTGCTGATTTCTTATCTCGTTTTACTAATAGTGATGATAATCTGCCTGTTGAGGACTCTTTTCTAGATGAACACTTATTTGCAGTTTCAGCTCACTCCCCTTGGTATGCAGATGTCACTAACTACTTGGCTACAGGGAAGCTTCCAACACATTTTTCAAAAAGAGAAAAGAGGAAAATTATTCAACAAAGTGCTAGGTATTATTGGATAGACAGTCATCTCTTCTACATAGGCCCTGATCTTGAGATCAGAAGATGTGTAAGAGAAGATGAAATATTTCATATTCTGAATACCTTCCATGATGAGCCTTGTGGGGGACATTTTGTAGAAAGGAGGATAGGACACAAAGAATTGAGAATGGGCTACTATTGCCCAACCCTTTTCAGGGATGCAAAAAGATATGTCCAGTCTTGTGATAGCTGCTAGAGGATGGGCCAACCTAACATATTGGATCAAATGCCTCTTCAACCACAATTGGTGGTTGAGCCTTTTGACAGATGGGCCTTAGATTTTGTTGGTCCTATCAGCCCTCATTCCAGGAAGAAATCCTACATCTTGGTTTGTACCAACTACATGACGAAATGGGTAGAAGCTGTGGCTTTGGTGAAATCCAATGAATGGGATGTGATTGATTTCCTATATGGTGAAATATTTACCTGTTTTGGAGTACCCAATGAAGTGGTTACAGATGGAGGACCTTAGTTTATGTTGCATCAATTTGATCTCTACTACGAAAGTACCATATTCAGCACTGGATAGCTTCACCATACCATCCCCAGGCCAATGGCCAGGTGGAAAGCACTAACAAAGTTATTGAATCCATCCTTACCAAAACAGTCAAGAGCCATCATAGAGACTAGGCTGATAGACTTCTGGAAGCATTGTGGGCATATCGTACTACTTGGCGCAATACTACAGGTTTCTCTCCTTATGACTTGGTGTATGGGAAAAGTGCTATCTTCCCCGTTGAATTTGAAATCAAGACTTTGAAGATAGCTATGGAGGTAAAATTAGATGTGACTGAAGCCCAGAAGAGAAGATTGAATCAATTGAATGAAGTTGATGAGAGTCGTTTAGTTGTTGTGTATCAAACAGTATTAATCCAACAACAGAGATCCAATTGGCACGACCAATTCATCAAAAAGAAAGTCTTTTGCGAAGGAGATTGGGAATTATTATACGATTCAAGATTCAAAAGGGACTTCAAGGGTAAGTTATGCACAAGATGGTTGGGTGCATACCTGGTAGACAGAGTATTTGATAATGGTACAGTCCACCTGGTAACCATTGATGAGAATCGTGCACCATTATTTGCTAATGGTCACAAGCTACGACTATACCATAATCCCATTTCAAAAGACACATTCACTTCACAGATTGCAGCTGATCTGGAATACCAGTTAGAAAAAGGGCAGGAATTTTTCTCTGCCCCTGTCAATCTTTAGATAATCACTGTAAATTTGACATAAATTTTTGTACGTAAATAAATTGATATTTTTACTATTATTTTTATCTTTTTCCTTTGCACTTGATCCATTTTTTTTAATAATATGTGCAAAGATGCGCCTAAGGAGCAATGGTCATAATTAGGCTTCTTGACTAGGGTTGTCCTTTTGTAACTTCCTGCATCAGAAGAAAACTCCTTGAATAAGTTCCTTGTAGCTACAACACTGTAATACTTTGCCTATTTTTCTGTTTTTCTACAACTACAACACCATAAAATACCTCCCTTTACCCCATTCTGTGTAGCTGCAACATCATAAAATGTTGCCTATTTTTTCATTCTTCTGCAGTTGCAACACCGTAAACTCCCGCCCTCTACCCTATTCCGTGCAGCTGCAACACCATAATACTTTGCCTATTTTTTCTATTTTTCTGCAGCTGCAACACTGTAAAATACCTCCCTTTACCCCATTTCATGCAGTTGCAACGAAGTAAAATGTTTCCTATTTTTTTATTTTTCTGCAACTGCAACACCATAAACTCACGCCCTTTACCCCATTCCGTGTAGCTATAACACCGTAAAATGTTGCCTATTTTTCCATTTTTCTGCAGTTGCAACACCGTAAAATCTTGCCCTTTTCCCTATTCTGTGCAACTGCAACACCGTAACTTAATGCCTTTTTCTAATTTCGGCAGCTGTGACACCATTTCACTTTTTTCCATTTTTACCTTTTTTGGAAGCTACGACACCATTCCATTTTTACCGTTTTTACCTTTTCTGGTAGCTACGACTCCGCAAAAAATGGCTGAATTTTCTATGATTCACGGCTGCGACTCCACCAAACTACTTGATTCCTCTATGGTCCACGGTTGTGACTCCTCCATTATTGGCAGAACTCTTTGCAACCTTGGTTCGTGATTCCTCCAGATCTGGCCCCAATTCCTGATGCCAATGGTTCCGATTTACTTCATAGAATTCATTATGTTTCCGACAAGATTGATAAGACGGTTTTGGCCCACCGAGAGAAAAGGTCATTACAGCATGCTTGCAATAACGATCAAATTTAAATGGCTGCACTTCACACTATTTACTATTCTCAAAGGTCACCATTCATCGCATATTTTCAAAGGTATGGTTCTAATTATTTACTTGATTAAGCATTAACTAGATTTGAAAACATTAATCATACCTTCCTTTCTGTGCCCATTATTACATCTGCATATTGTTAACTGTCCACTCGTATGACTTAATGGTCATTTAAGTTACCTGATAACCACCACCTTTCCTAATTTGGGATAAAAATCCAAACATTTCCATGCTCTTAAACTTTTCGAATTTACCCCACTCCACTCTCAGCTGTTCACGCATACTCTGTGTTTTAACCTCCATTGTTGGGACCTGTAATATGTTGGATTGATATAGAATTCTAAAGTCAAACAAACATGGGTATCCCATCTTAGCATGAACCTCCAAATACACAAGAACTAAGAAGAAATGCTGAAGTTTTTGCTATTTTTGAAGCTGCGGGCTAGACTGAATTCTTCCAATGCCTGAATCGGTTTCATCAAGGGACAGCTCTACAATTTACCTTAAATCTTATAGAAGCCCACTCAGAGGTTTGAGGGTTACATATAGAAGTCTCTGAAGCAAGAGTGGATGAAGTCACCATCCTTCCTCAGGTGGTAAGATCCTAGTTTGGTCGAAGAACCCCTAATGCTACTGCAGTGCAAGATTTTCTAATAAAGGGGGAGCAAATTCATCAGTCAAGGAGAGGGATAGCATTACAGTCACTGCCTCGGCCATGGAATCAAGTAGCAGTTTTCCTCAAGAAGTATATCACTTGTGAAGGTAGGTATCAAACTATTTATTATTTTGAACTTTCTCTATTATCTCATCTCTGCCATAGAGCCTTACTGAACATTCCATTTTATCTATTTAATGACCTACACCATATGGTGGGGTTTGTTAGAACAACTAAGCACCCAAAATCCTCCCTTACCCACCATGGCTTAATCAAATTAATAATCTTACGAGAATTATCTCAAAGGAACAAAACCTGGGATCAATTCACAGGTCAAATTCAGATAAAGCAGGAACCCGCCCTTTTGCATGGCATTCCAATAGAGGAAGAAGTAGAAGTACCTATACTCTTGGGGGCTGTTCAAAATCCAGAGGAGCATGAAAATGTATAGATGGGGGAAGATGAGGAGCAATAGGAGGATCATATTCCCTCTAATTTAGTTGGGAGGGGGGGGGGAATGAGACTAGATCTGATGATCAGTCAGATGACCAAGCAGAAGAATTGGAGGAAAATGCACAAGAAAACCCTGTGGAGAGATTAAATAATATGGAAGCTCTAACAACAGAGGCTAAATATGGAGCAGCATTAGATGTTGTGACAGCTGAAGCCGAGGATGTTAGAGCCATGATAACAGAAGGAAACACAGAGGTGTTGACCATTGAAGCTTCCCCTGAATGGGGGGGAACTCTGATTGAGGAAGAATAGGAAAACACTAAGACAGAAGATACTCCTTCCACATTAGCTGTAATTCTAGAGATTCCTTCACCACGGGGGAAAATAAGGAGATCAAAAGAAGAAATACAGGCATCGCCACCAATAAGAATAAAAAGAACCAGGTCAGTTCCAGTAGCTGAAGCAGCACGGGAAAGATGGGAAACCATAGAAGCACAGATTGAATTCCCCATTCTGAGACCTAAAGCAAATGATGCCCCACAGGAACTGGCTGCATAAGAACCTCAAATTGAGGGACTTCTGTACGAAAATGGTCTATTAAAAGAGGAAGTATAATCACTTTGGAAAGAACTAGAAAATTGGAAGGAAGCATGCAGAAATTAGGTAGAAAGGAAGTTGCACACACTGGTTGAAGCTGCAGATAGATTAGAAGGATCACCTCCTACTAAGGATGGTGAGGAGGAAGAAAGAGTGGTCTACTCTGTGTGTGGAGAAATCTTTAACGAATCTGGCTACAAAGTCATAGTTCATGCCTTTGGGATACAACAACCCATACCTGCAGCTGTGTAAGAATAAGGACATGAAGCTCCCCAAGAGCAACTCCAAAAAAAGGGAAGTAGTAGATAAACAGGGTGTTGATACACAAGAACTAGAATTTCCAAATATTCTTGTTGAAGTTGCCACCCAATTTGGGACAAATGAAGTATAGGCTGAAATTATCCCTGATTTCAATGAAGAAGTCCGTGCCGTGACTCCTGAACCGTCCTAGGGCACAAAACTAATAGAAATGGAACCCTAGTAGTAGGATGATGATGAAGTTGAACAGGGTGTTGATACACAAGAACCAGTATCCCTGAATATTCTCATTGAGTTTGCCACCGAAATTGGGGTGGATGAACCAGAGGTTGAAAATATTCCTGAATTTAACAAAGAAGTCTGCGCTATGACTCCTGAACCATCTCAAGACACAAAATTAATAGAAATGGAACCCCAACAGTAGGAAAATGAGAAAGTTAACCAGGATGTTGTCACATAAGAACCAACAACCCTATAAATTTTTATGGAGATTCTCAGGCAGCAAGAAGGAATCAATCCCGAAGTGGATATAATTCCGGATTTGGATTTAGGGGAGGATGAAAAAATACAATCACAATCCTCGGGGGACACTTAAATCCTTGAAGAACAGCTCCATATTGCAAAATACATGGAAGAAACTCTACAACCCTAGTAGCATGAAGAAATAGAAGGGAAGGGCTCTGTTACACAAGAACCAGTGGCCTTGCATACCCTTGCCAAAGCTACAGCTGACAATCAGGCAGAAGGGGAGATAAAAATTCAGGAAGAGATTGTTACACAAGAACCAACACCTTCACAATCAGCTGCTGAGGTTGCTATAGGAGAGCTCCAAGGAGAGGATGTTTTTACACAAGAACCAGCATCCCAAGAAATTGTTTTAGAGACACCTATGGTTGAAGCTGCTATAGGGGAAATTCAAGGAAGGGATGTTGTTACACAAGAACCAGCACCCCCAGAAGTGATTTCAGAAGTATCCCAGTAGGTAGTATAGGATGTTCAAATTGGAACATCGGATGATAAGGTATGGATTCAACTTCCTCAAAATTTTGTCAATTTGGATTCTGATAATGAAGAACATGTTGAAGATGAAGAAATCTTGAGGCTGACAAAAGAACTCTCAATCCTAAGAATAGAAGTGAGGAAGTGGAGGAGTCAAGTGGATAGGTATCAAGAAGGGATGGTTTCCCTTGTTGAACATAGGAAGACTATTAGGGAATTGAAGTAAAGATGGGTAGAAGAAATCATGTCCCAAAAACTCCATGCGGAAGAATTACAGAAGGAGATAAAGGAGCTAAAAAATCTCAAATCCATGCAGGTGGAAAAAGATCAGTTGTATACTCTTTCTCAGGAATTTTTGGGTATGAGAGTACCATCCTCCTCTTACCCTGTATTTTTATTTGAGCAGCTCATTTGGTTTAAACCGAGGGCTGTAAAAGAAGGGAGACCATATGAAATAGCGACCTTAGCTAAATTCCTAGAAACATTTCTAGAAAGTGACTTTGAGGAGAAGAACTTTCTTTGTGAGCTTTATTTGCATGAGTTGGCTTGTCCTTTGTATCGCCATTCAAACCATATCCCTTTATCAGGTGATGTTCAACTGAGGGCTTTTTCCTCCTTTGTTAGCAATCATGTTTAGTGGGAAAGATCCTTCCAAAATTTCTCTCATAATGAGTCCCACTCTAACCTTTGGATTCAAAATGAACATCAAAACCCTCATCTTCTCCTTGCTCGTCATCAGAATGTACTCTCGTGTCCCCTCCAAACTCAACGGATAATGGAACTTCAAGAAAAGGTTATCTCTACTTGTGTCAGCCAGATTTTTAAGAATCAACAATTACCTTTGGAAGGTAGCCAACACAGATGGTGGCCTGCCTCTTTAACCCTGAGAAATACGGATCCCTATTGTTATAGGAATTTTAAACATGCACTTTCCAGGGTTGAGGGATATGTTGGATTCATGAAGGAATGTGGAGTTAATTGGTTGGAACTCAAATTCAAATTTCCTCTCATTTGATGGCCAGCAAAACCATACAGGGAAGACTTCTCATTAACAAAGGCAAAAGAGCAGATGTGTTGGAGATATTGGGTGGTCCATAAGGGATTCTTGGAGAAACAAGGAATGCCTTAATTCCCATATAATGGAGTCTTCTCTCCATGAGCGAAGTACAATGTCAGATTCAGATTTAGACTAATGGAGGTTGTTGCGTGGGTACATGCAATAGGACAGTTGGGGGGAGATGTTTGGCCCAGAAATGACCCCTTTTTGACCACCTTTATCTACCTCGTTTTGCCTCATCCTACTCTATTATGTACACTAAACAAATGGTTTTCTTTCACTTGGTCCCTCAATTCATATAGGTATGGTTAATCATTTTCTTATTTTATTAATGCTTAGGATTGTTGTAATCAGGGCTTTACATCTTGAATTATTCTAACATATGATGGTTTTATAAAGATAATTTGAGATGTAAAGGATACAAGTGTAGTGGGTTGAACATGCCAAGAGAGGGATGGATATTCGTTGCTGATATGATTTCCATCCATTCCATTGTTTCTCAAAGAACGCAGTACAAGGATACTATTCCACATGAGTTGTACAAAGGTAGTTACAACAGGATGCAATAGATTTGGAGGCAACATTGCGCCGCTGCCCAAGAATAGCTACAATCCATGGAGTATCTTATCAATTGATCATGATCATCATTTCTGGCTCGAGTAATAGCCTTCCTACATTTTCTGTTTTCATCTTGCCATGACTGTAATAGCTTATCGTAATTGGGGAAGCTTGAAGATCAGAGATCTTCATGGATTCTCGATAATAGTGGGAAGATGTTATGATTGTAATTGTATAAATACTGGGAACTATTCTGAGCCAGGGTTTGAAAAATTAATCAAATTTATTGTATAAGTTATGACTGAGGTTATGTGTTCATCTGCCATTTTAATACAAGGCATTTGATTCTTCAGATCTCGGCATTTTAACATGTGCTACTTCTAGCATCTCTGTGTGAAGGCTGTGCCCACCTTCCCACAGGGATTGCTGAGTTAATTAGGTATTTTATTTATTTTGTTGTGTGGTTTGGATTTTGTGATAAATTCTTTTATTTACACTAAGCTGCAACATTCATCGATTTGTTGTGTGTTCATTTGAATGATCAGTAATTGCATCCCCTGTAAACTGCAATGGTGTGGTGTGACAATCGAGTGTGTAGGTTAACTTTCTCTTATGCAACTGTGTGATAGCTCTGACAACCTTGTTCATCCCCAGTTCTTTCAATTGTTGTTTTTTTTAGATCCTTGTAGTTTATTCCTTCACATTTATAATTGTAGAACTTAATTCCTGTACTTTGAATTCTTTGATTAAGTCGAATCAAGATAGTTGAGATGGATCTTTAGATGGTTTGGTAATTAAGGACTTAACTTTCTGCAAAAGTAATATAGATGTTTGTTTCCTGAATATTTTAATTCTAGATTAAGGATTGTAAGAAGGTATTTGTGATTTCATTATTAAGAAGGTAAGCTAGATTAATTAGATTATGGGATGAATTTGGCTGAACAGGAAAGTAGGGTCATTCATTTATAGTATCAGCTACTTAGTGTTTAAGCATATATAGTGCACATTATCCTTGAAATAAGAGACTTCCCTGGGTTGACAATTTATATTGAACACTCTGTATGTTGGCTTTAATTAACTTGCATATAGGGTGATGCAATAGGATAGTTGGGGGGAGATGTTGGGCCCATAAATGACCCCTTTTTTACTACCTTTATCTACCTCTTTTTTCCTCATCCTACTCTATTATGTACACTAAACAGATTTTTTTCCTTCACTTGGTCTTGCAATTCATACATGTATGGTTAATCATTGTCTTATTTTATTAATGCTTAGGATTGTTGTAATTAGGGATTTACATCTTGAATTATGCTAACATATGATGGTTTTATAAAGATAATTCAAGATGTAAGGGATATAGATGTAGCAGGCTGAACATTCCAAGAGAGGGATGGAAATTCATTGCTGATATGATCGCCATCCTTTCCATCATTGCCCAAAGGATGCGGTCTAAGGATACTATTCCACATGAGCTGTACAAAGGTAGCTACAGCCGAATGCAACAAATTCAGAGGCAACAGTGTGCCACTGCTCAAGAATAGCTGCAATCCATGGAGTATCTTCTCAATTGATCATGATCGTCATTTTTGTCTCGAGTAACAGCCTTCCTATATTTTCTTCTTTCATCTTGCCACAAATGTAACAACTTATCGTAATTGGGGCATCCTGAAGATCGAATATCTTTGTGGCTGCCTAATAATAGTGGGAAGATGTTATGATTGTAATTGTATAAATATTGGGAACTATTCTGAGCCAGGGGTTGAAAAATTAATCAAATTTATTGTATAAGTTGTGACTGAGGTTGTGTGTTCATCTATCATTTTAATACAAGGAGTTTGATTCTTCGGATCTCGGTGTTTTAACATGTGCTACTTCCAACATCTCTGTGTGAAGGATGGGCTCGCCTTCCAACAGGGATTGCTGAGTTAATTAGGTATTTTATTTATTATGTTGCATGGTTTGGATTTTGTGATAAATTCCTTTATTTACAGTAAGCTGCAATTGTCATCAATTTGCTACGTGTTCATTTGAATGCTCAGTAATTGCATCCCTTGTAAACTGTAGTGGTGTGGTGTGATAGTCAACTATGTAGGTTAACTTTCTCTTATGTAACTATGTGATAGCTGTGACAGTCTTGTTCATCCCTATTTATTTCAATTGTTGTTTTCTTTAGATCCTTGCAGTTTATTCCTTCACATTTATAATTGTAGAAATTAATTCCTATACTTTGAATTCCTAGATTAAGTTGAATCAAGATAGTTGAGATGGATCTTTAGATGGTTTGGTAATTAAGGATTTAACTTTCTGCAAAAGTAATCTAGATGTTTGCTTCCTGAATTTTTTAATTCTAGATTAAGGATTGTAAGAAGGTATTTGTGATTGCATTCTTAAGAAGGTAAGCTAGATTAAGTAGATTATGGGATGAGTTCAACTGAACAGGAAATTAGGGTCATTCCTTTATAGTATTAGCTACGTAGTGTTTAAGAATACATAGTACACATTATCCTTTGAATAAGAGACTTCCTTGGGTTGACAATTTATATTGAACACTCTGTATGTTGGCTTTAATTAACTTGAATATAGGGTGCCAATAGTAATCTAGGTCCTAAACCTCCACATTTTCAACTTGATCCATTCTATAGTTTAGGAGTGGACAAAATGCCTACCTAGAGGTTTTGACAGGTGGATGAATGATACCGTATGAGATGGCTTATCCTGCACTATTCTAGCTCTCATTTTTTGATGCTATAGAGAATAAAATAATTCCAAAAATTCATGTGCATGGTAATATTTATACTTTTTTATACCCTTACCCATCTCGCATATTCATTTCACAAAATGATTTTCCAGTCGTAGATCTAAATCTTCAACAATCTAATCCTTCCAAGGATGTGACCTTTCCTAGCCATTGATCTCTCCAAGATTGATTCTACGTTGTCGATGTTATCTGCCTTGATCTCCATTTCATATCCCCTTCCTTTTTTATTTCCCCTATCATCCTTGAACTACGAATCAAACCAATACTGTAGATCTCCTCTACGAGCAATATCAACTGTTCAACTATGTGGCCTCTTTCCAATTTCATGATCCCTCATCTTGTTTATTGTCGTGCATGTCTCCATCGTGAAACTATCCTTAAACATTGATCTAATCTCTGCTAGATCTCTGCTATCTAAGGGTGTAGGACCTATAATATTTTGCATCACCTCGTCCTCTTAACTTCATGCACCTTTTCTTTGCAAAATCAGCTAGTACAATTGATCGGATCCCTACCAGATCTCCATTGTTCAAAAGTTTGGGGAATACCAATACTTCACAGCCCCTCACATTCTTATCTCTTGTGCATGTTTGGGCATTGAAATGATTTTCCTCCGTAGATATTCCCCATCTAGAATATAGACCACTAAACTGTGCAGGTCCCTCAATATTTCATAGCTCCAACATTCCTTTAGCTCTCCTGCATATTTCTGCTACGGAACACATCTCCACCATATATATTTCCCATTAAGATCATGACCATTGGAATAGTTGGACCCTACAAGATTTTGTGGCTTTGAAACAAGTTATCCTTTATGTATGATGGTTGCATGAAATCCCCATATGTTGTTGATCTTGGACAACATCCAATCTTTGACCGTTGAAACATGGGAAGCCTAATTTTGCACATCTCCACAGCTCATTCCTTCATGCATATTTCCCTAGTGAAATAGTGTTTCTCTGTTGATCTGTGTCACATGCTCATTTGACGTTTGATCCTGATCGTCATTTAATATTTTCTGTGAAATTCAATATTTTATTAGAAACACGCATCTTTCCTCAGTGAAATCATTATCAATCATCGATTTTATTTTCCATGGATCTGCACCATTCATTTTTCCACTGGATAACTGTGAGCGAAATTTCATGTTTGAGTGAGAATGCAGGGTCATAAATCCATAATTTTGGATGTTTTCTCATGACACACCATGGGATAATACATTTTTTTATTCAGGTTTAGGACAAGATTCCCAAACAAATTTCAAATCACCAAACATGAAATTATTTTTCCTATACCCCATTTAGTTTCACTGATCTAGACCTTCGCAAGGGAAATAGTGCACCTGCCTATGGATAAATATCCAAATTTTAGCACAGGGGCTAACAACAAATCCAAATCAGGGATGCTATACTCCCTATGAGGTAGCAAAGAACCACGTAGACCACGTACCTGATCCATTGGGTTGATCCCAATCATTTCCTGAAAACCCCATTGTGGGATCTGGAAAAAAACCTAAATAGATCCTAAAAAATAAACTAAAATAATTTATTAAACTAAATTCTCTCCATCCCAATCTTATTCATCTCTACCTACCCTACTTACTAAGCATCAATGCCCAGTCAATTCACTTCTTACTTCGAGTGAAGCCAATCATCAACAACGACGAATTGCACAAAAATAATCACATGTGTATTACAAATGTTGGAAGGAGCACTTAATGAAAAAAATTCCTTTAATACAACTAGAAAGCATTAGCAAGAATTAACACATATGGAAATCCCCATGGGTCCTGGAACAAATCTCTTCACAACATTGTACAACCTTCACTAATGGTGGGTATGATACTTATCTTTGTTATAAGACATTAATTAAATTATATTTAAAGCATAATATGTCTTTTGGGGTCGAATAGGCATCCAAGAGAACTCCATGAATTTACTAGTAGTTTTGAGGTTCCAACCCCCAATGGTAGATGATTCCAAATAGCTCCAAATGCTCTTGAATTGTACCAGAAGTTGTATGAGTGATATAATAACTTAATTATAATGTTCAGGGATGTATTATTTACTTCCAAGTTCTTATACAAGTATATATCAAATTATGAATAAGATAGATGCTTTAACTAGCAATTTTGGGGCTCAAACCCCCACGGGGTGAATGATAGAAATGTCTTCCCAAGTGTGCTTCAACCCACTCAAATTCTCAAATTGAATTAGGGAACATTTATAATACATTATCAGAGACTCATATACATAACCAATCTACCTCCCATGTCTATTATCACTTCCTTCAATCAGATATAAAAAACCTATTTTTGGACCCTTGGGGAAAAGAGATGTAGTTTCCTCTAAATGATATGAAATTCGACCCAATGGCCATGAATTCTCAGTTACTGAATATGAAAACCATATTATACATTAAGTAAAGTTTATTCATTTATAAATCATCAATGGTGCACACATATATTTGATTCCATCAATATTGTGAGAGTTTACAACAAGGTATTGGGGAAATGACACTATTTTTTCAATATTGGACAATAATACATAAGATATATTGGCCTTTAGACCTGAGATATTTCTGAACTTAAATAAAAGAACATTTAAATCAGAATTCAAAATACTTTAGAAATATAATCTCCCTCAAAGATATGGATAGCTCACCAAGTGCGCCTCACTCCATAGAGCTGAAATATGGTGAGAAAACTTGAGATGAATGGAAGAACAAGATGATATTAATATGTCCATGAGCTTCCTATATCTTGAACCTATAAATTATGAATCCTTTTACACTCCTTTAAATACTTGAGTGTCATCTCGAAATCACTAATTAGGATGGGAATCTTTCACCCTCGAAATTGGCTAAGGCAAGGAACTAGTCATCCACTAGCTTTCTCTTCACAAACTCAAATTCATCAAATGATCAAAATCCATTCTCTTGGATTATTCCTGTATTTTATAAACATACTTAACCTTATAAGGTTCCCAAAATCATCCATAAACCCGATCCAAGTCAAATTGGTGTGGTTGCTCATGCCTTGCCATGTGGCCTCTCTCTTCCTCTTCCATCTTCCCCCAAATTTGAGTCGGAGCCTCTTCACCTTCTAGAACTCCCATGAGTTCCCTCTAAGATGCTCTATTCAGGATTGAGATTTCATATATGTCAGATTCAATCCTTCATATCTGACTTGTATCACAACTGTCATAGAATCTCCATCATTGGTGTCATAGATGTCATAAATGTAAGGGGAATCTAGCCAAGTGTCCATGAAACTCCCATTTGGCTCTTCCTCCCCCATGTAAGTTACAATTAATCCCAAATTAGACATATGAAGTATATGGAAAATTATATTAACCTTATAATCCATCCAAAAACATTAGGATTCCCATGGATTCAAGATTGCAGGAGGAGGATGCCACGTGGCACCAATTTTCTAGCTTGTGTGGGCCCCATAGTCTCCATGTGTCTCCATGCTCCATTTCCACTTCAATTTTATCTTGTATTTATTTAATAAGATACATTGTTAAATATTTATCCCCTTATAATTTATAAACATCATTTATTATCCCCCTTATTCCAAATCTCAAAGCTTCCACCCCTAACCTTGGAAACTAGTGATTTTCCTCCTTGGCAATTATTTGACTTTTAGCATCTATTTGACAAATTTCATGAATATGGAAAATGTGATTTATCCATTGTGACCCAATGAAAAATTTGGGACATTAAAAATCCTCCCTTCTCAATATTGCTTATCCTCAAGCAATTTCAAACATGGTTGTTGAAGACCCTGCTTTCCATATGATTCTTTGAAGTTTTTACTAAGCTTCCCACTTTGAGTCTTTCAGATTCCATGAAGATTTTAGAGAGAAACCACCATGCATTTTTTTCTGGAATATTCTCTCTGATATGTCACAACTCATTGGCTTCCTCCTGTAGCTTCTTTGCAGTGGCCTGTGACTGCATATATCCCTCACTGAGCTCTTTCTACTGGTCCGCCAATTCCTGGTCGACACCCTGCTACGCTAAAAATTGGGTGGGTAACTTGTTGCTATTGACAAAAATTCTCAGCAATGGCTGTAGTAATGAGTTAAATTTGGTAGTTCCCACTTGATTGCAGTCAGGGGAAATTGCACATTCCTATCCCGTGACTCGGTGCTAATCGGTGGGAATCCTGCATCACATCCTTCTCTAGTGTCGCTATTGAAACAACAACAAAAATAGAATCAAGTTTAAGGCTTACCGCAACAAACCTTTCTTGTCTAAACACACACATAGCTTTCACCATAACATCAGATGCGTCGGTGATAGCCTTGATGAGCCGTTGTAGTTGGTTCTCCATCATCAAGTGGGAGCTACTACCTGCATCAAATTTCATGCGTCTTTTAGTGTGCATCTCCTCCAACATGTGTTGATTTTCTTGATCAGAGTCCATTGATGATTCACCATCATATTCATGGAGATATTTCCCTTATGGGACTGGTTCATCAGGGGCATCTACTAGTGGCCCTATAGAGAGTTCCTCTACACTCACCGGTTCATGCTAGTTAGTTAGCCAATCTTGAACAATGGCCTCCAATTCTACATCTGCAATTTTGTAGGGCATAGGTAGCCATTGTTTGTTAGGATCCTATCGTGCCTGGATGTAAATGGAATGAGGCCTGATAGAAAAATGAATAATCCTCTGATACTTGGATGCAACGTCATTGGATAAATGGTGAACCTTGGTGGCCGTGGCCTATAGTGCTTCCCAATAGACCCAAAAATGGATCACACAGTCCTATTGTCCATTGGGTTATGTGAACCACCATAAGTTCTGATATCGGATGCCTTTGCATACTCTTTCCACAATGACTGACATCGGTAGGTAGTCCTCTGGCTCCATCCATGCAACCAAGGAAATGATAATTAGCCTCCTCAGCTTTTCTGTTGGTCGTGTTGGGGCCACATACCTAGGGATATCATTGATAGAGACACCCCTGGGTGCTGTAGACTTGACAGTGCCCAAGCTTGATGGTTTGGTCTCTTCCCCTTGCACCCTAGTAGTCGTGCGCGTATATCTCTTGGGTGGCGATGTGGTACTGGGTTTTTGGGCCTTCCAATTCTCTCTTGGGATCAAAGAGGATCCAATTGGCATGCTCATGACTTATTCTTCAACCTGCATAGGTCAGATGGGTTATTCCTACTCGCTTGAAATCTCAATTGTGTCAAGAGTGCGTGGCATGATGCACTCTACAATGCTCACAACACAACTAAAAGTTCACTCCTTGCCTATCACACTCCCTTCTACTCTTGCACTGAACTCAACACTTCACTCAAGCCAACTAAATAAGACCATGTGTCCATATCCCGTGTGTTTTTATAACCCATCACCTAATCCACCTCATCATTGCCAAATCTACTATATCCATCATGCCCAAATCAAGCAGTAATAACCCTAAATTTTTTAGTGATCCCAACTTACTAACGGTTGGATCGGTTATAAATGCACGTCATTTCATCAAGTGCCGCAAGCTACCAGTATTAACTGTCTGTATTTATTATTGCTTTGACCACCCCATAGTCCTGTAGTTGTCGCTGATGGTCTCCCTCATAACACTATTGAGCATTATCCTTGCGCAGTGTCGTCCTCTGCACTCGCTTCACTGCAATCTACCTACAAATTTTTTTTTTTTAACTTGCACAGTGCCTCAAGCACTACGTGACTTAGGCCCTATCCTATAGAGATTCAAGCGAATTCCATTCACAAGTTTTAGCAACACCACACTATTACCACCTTTCACACACCTGGGTTACGTGGCAAAAATATTCAACCCACTCGGTGTGTCCTTGGGGGCAAGTCTCGAGTCAAGGCTGTGACCTTGTTCTTGACTCCTCAGTTCAGGCTAACTCCTAATGAAGCCAAGGGAGGTAGACCCTATTGAATTACTAAGGCTAATTACTTAGTATGATGGTGTTATAATGATTAATTTTTTTAGGAGTTTTGAAGTTAACCAATGAAAAAAAAAGATAACAAGATGCAAGATTTAAAGCATATAAGCATAGTAATGACACTCAATATAGATATATAATTGAAAGAAATGATCAAATAAATCGCCAGTGCCTTAAATGGAGTCAACAGAGAAAATAATGTGCTTGCATCCGCCTAAATGAATGTTTTGCAAATGTCTCTTGGTAGATTTTAAATTAGTATGGAATGTGAATGAGTTAAATTAGGTGAAAAGGGGACTCTAGATATACCCGAGGGGTACTTGGAGTATGTCCAAAAGTGAACTTTCACGGCTACCTGCAAGGTTTTTATGGGCTGGAATGGAGTCTTAGAGACTATTGTTCATAACGAACCATCAGGGTGTGATAGAGATCGACGAATCAAGGTCACTTTCCAGTTGTTCCCACTCCTTTGGGTATTTTTCTACCACTTATAGTTCATTCGACGCATTGGATTTTCACCTGATGGTTTGTGAATTTGGGAGATGAGGACTAATTAATATAGTCACTCAAGTGATTTTGATGTATCTTGACTGATCGGATGAACCGCATCCAAGTACAGAGCATACACACTAGAGTCTTCGTTATTTTTAGTAAATTTTAGAAGAGGTGTTCTTATTAAAAAAGAAAACCCTCCAAGAACCTCTTTTGGTCCAAGTGGACCTCAATCGGGGAATGAAGGAGAGGTTTATTTTATTATGATTATCAAACAATAAATAAAAAAGGAATCAGAGATATGCAACACCAGTTTTCTAATTAGTCCTACCATGCATCTCTTTCCCCTTGCGGGTCAATCGGGAAGTTGTGGGGTAAGTAGTATGATTAATTTTGAATTGAAAATATGGAATAATGAAAAATATTATCAAAGTATAAAATCCTACTTGTAAATACTAAATTAGAATAGAAAAAAGGGAAAAATGCAAAAAAGTGAAATGGATGTGAATCCCCCCTGAGGGGATGGGGAGCGGGCTCGAAAGAGCCTACTCAAAAAAGATTTCCTTTATTATTGTTAGCTACAATATCATAAAATTGAAATATCCAAAACCTCTTGGTCCTTATATGGGATGAAACCAAGATCTTTCAACTTTCCAAAATTTTAAAATTTCAGTCAAAGGGGAGACCCCTGGGGGATTTGAACGCTCCCAATGCCACTTTCGAACAGAAAATTATCTTATTTTCTGTTACACTTGCTAAATACCAGTAAGCATGTTACAATAAAATATTCTCAAAATCACTTTAAGAGTACCTTTGGGTCAGCCTACCTTAACTCAAAAAAGACTAAGTTAAAACTAGCTAAACAGCTGAAAAAGGAACCAAGGAAAGCAATCTTTCCTTGGGATATTGGCTTGATGTTTGTGCAGCCAATGAAATATGCACTTATTTCTGGATTTAATCTTTTTAAAACAGAAAATTAAATCTAGAGCATGCAACCTACGGATTCTCTTTAACTTGCCATGCAAAATGGATGATTTCCCTAAGCTAGATCTAGAATGCTTAATGATACTTTTCATAAATGAGATCTAGAATATGAGATTTGAAATAGTATATATATGTAATTTTTACTTTAATATGACACATCTAAATTATAACAAATCTTTCGAACACAGTAACCAGGTAAGAAAATTGATTTTCTGAAGGAGAAAGAGAGAGAAAGAGTGTTGGAAGCCTGAGAATGTTGGGCTTTGGAGTCTACTTTGGTGGAACACCAAGGGACTATGTCCTCCAGAAGATATTGAAGATGAGGAAGATGTAAACCAGCTCAACCTATTCTACAAGTGAGATCACCTGCAACTTAGAAATCCTTGCAAAAAAAGATGGTTAAAACATAGGTGTTGCCTGAAAAGATAATTGTAAAGCATGCAATTAAAATTAAAATACATGCAACTCTAGTAGATATAGAACAAGAAAATAGTAAGAGCATAAATCAAACTAGAATAAAATATTAACCTAACAAGAGGTAGCTCTCTCCTTCAAGGCCAACAATTAACCAGCAAAAGTAATGATAAATAACACAGATTATACCTCATAAGCATTTGACAATCACCATCCACACATGAAGAGCATTACACCATAGATATTGCCTACAAATCTTCTTTATTCCAGAATAATAAACAATAACAATAGTACAATAGAAACAACACCTCAATCCTTGTTCTAACTATCTTGGAAGAGGTGATTTGAGCTTTATTTATACAAAAAATAGGATATCCAGCCTAGGGGGACGCAAATCCCAATGAGACAGACCACTACAACTAAAGGATAGTCCATTAACGCTGATATGAAGCTGAAATGAGCTTCCACTGAGCTTGCTTGTCAATCAAGGGGCTTATTTTGCTAACGAATCAACACATAGAATGAAACATCAATCAACAAAGCTTCCAGGAGAGCCCACACATGTGGAGGAGAGAGAGAGGGCACAATTCCCCATAAAGGAGGTTGAATTTCAACTCTGGATCTATCCAGATCACCTCCTTCAGTCAAGGATTTGTCAGATCTAGTCAATCTGGTGCAGATCTGACTGATTTCAATCAAATTGGATGAGAATCCACTGATCTAGGATTTTGGATTTGCTCCATTATTCATCAATTTATTAATTAAAATAATCAATAATTGATTTTTTGGGGCTTTCTGACCTGAGTGATGAAGAATGACTGAAAACTAGGAAATAGTGGGTCTATAGGTATTCTAGATGCTCTTAGCTTGAAAATGAGCACCTACATGACTGAATCTGACTTCCGAGCCCACCTTTATTACAAAACCAAATTTTCCAAGTAAACTATTAAAAAATAGCCTAAGTTTTGGAAAAATTAAATTTTAATAAAAAAAACTGAAAAAATTAAAAAAAAAAAAAACCTAGGGGGACTTAGACATGTTCATATGACTCGACAATAATTCCTAGCATGTTTATACGTTGACACATAGACTCTAATAACCTAACTAGGCCCAAATGCCAAGCCGATCACCCCAACTTTGGAGGTATGGAGTGAAAAACTCAAAAAATCAGTCATTTATTCAACAATTGATAATAACCAAGGGAAAAAGCACCCTAGGCTGATCAGATTGACAAATGAGGTCTAGGAGATCAAGTCTTTTACAGACATTATCATGTTAGAACATTTTATTACAACTCCCGCAAGGGGTATGAACATGTGATATAGTACAACAAATCTTCCCAGAAGTAAGACTGAAGGTCTTCTTGTTAGTTTTTCAACATTAAGATAGCATTATTAGGATCTTTAATTGAGAGAATAACAAGAACATCAATCAAACACAAGAGACAATAAAAACAGTGTTTTTCCTCAGGGAAACCATAACTAGAGAAAACCCCGCAACTTCCTCAGAGATAGAATCAACACCAAAATAGAAAATCCCAATACAGTAAGTGATCTCCTGACAGGAGTAACCTTCATCTTATCTAGCCCCAATGTCTTCTCCTTCCTCAACTATGCACTACACTTGAGTGTGTATGAGTTGTGTGATAAATAGAGACTCCAGTTCTCTATTTATACTAATCCTGGCATGACTAAAACCCTACTAGGGCTGACCTCTACTAGGAGAGTCTAATAACCCTAGTGCCCCAGAACTGCGGGGACTTTAACCCTTAGACAATAGGAGGGTTACCCACTATGACTTGACACAACTTGTTTACATAATAGATCCTCCCGATCGGAACATTGGGGCATGACAACATGACTCAATTACATAATAGATACATCCCAGAATAAACATTGGGTTACAAGACATAAGATACATAGATGAATACATTCTGAAGTTACAAATACATCAACACTCCCTCTTAACTAGGAAGGTATTATTTCGACACAATTTTTAGCACTGGTCTTCTTCTCTGCATCAACTGGATCATCTTGTCATCTTCAAGTATTCTTAGTCTTCAAGTCTTCTTCATCTTTGAGTCTTCAAGTCATCTTCTTCTTCAAGTCTTCTTCGTCTTCGAGTCTTCAAGTCATCTTCTTCTTCTTTATCGCGGGATCTGCATCATCATGACTACTGGCTCGTCACTGCTGGATCATCACTCGATTTGGATCATCATCAAGTTTGGATCATCTCATCTGGATCATCACAACTGGATCGTCACTTGATCTGGATCGTCATCAAGTCTGGATCAACTCATCTGGATCACTTGATCTGGATCATCATCATATGCTATCTCATAATGGTGCTATCTTGATTCTTCTCATCACAGGAAGTTCTACAGAGTCAATCCTGTAGGCCCACCCTTCATGTAGGTCTTCATCAGTGCTTATATATGACACTTAAGTTAGAATGGCCCGCCCAGCTCTTACATCTGACCTCATCTTGTTAGAAAGGCATGCCCATCACTCACATCTGACCTCATCCTGTCAGAAAGGCTCAACACTCACATTTGACCTCATCTTGTCAGAAAGGATCTGCACTTATATTCGACCATGTGCAAGCACACCACATTAGAAAGGCTCTGCACTTACATCTGACCTCGTCTTGTCAGAAAGGCACAGCATTTACAATCAACCATGCTGAAAAGCACTGCATTGAAAAGGATCAGCACTTACAATATGACCATGCACGAAGCACCGCATCGGAAAGGAATCAGCACTTACAATCTGACCATGCATGAAGCACCGCATCAGAAAGGGATCTGCACTTACAATCTGACCATGCACAAAGCAGCACATTAGAAAGGGCATGCACTCACATCTGATCATGGAGGAACTAATCCTACCATCGCATTAGAATGGCCCCCAGTCCCAAACTGAGCTACCTGGTAACTGACCAGGTGCCTCCATTCCTAGAATAGCATTTTCCCTTACATCTGACCTACTCGTCAGAATGGCCAACACTCACATCTGACATGGGAGGAACCTAATCCTTTAGCCATGACAGAATGGTTCAGCCCTTACATCTGATCAAGTGGGAACACATCCCTCTATCACATCAAAATGGCTTCTCAGTCCTAGACTGAGTTTTTCTGGTAACTAACCAGGTGCCTCCATTACCAGAATGGCAGTTGCCCTTACATCTATCCTACTCGACAGAATGGCTAGTACTCATATCTGACATAGAAGGAACCAATCCTCTCACCATGACAGAATGGCTCAGCCCTTACATATGACCATGGAAGGAACCAATCCTCTCACCATGTCAGAATGGCTATGGGTCTCATCACTTTCTCTTGGAGGAAACCTCAATTTGGAGAACACCAAGCTTCTCCCTGAAGTACTCAAACTTCAGCCTAGCCAATGGCTTCGTCAATACATCAACTATATGTTCCTCCATCGCAACATACTGGAGCTTCACTGCTCCCCTCTACACCATATCCCTGATATAGTGATACTTGATCTTCATATGCTTCAACTTGTCATGGAACACAAGATTCTTTGACAACTTCACGCAACTCTGGTTGTCACAATGTATACAAGTAGCATCCAAATGGAGATCAAATATATCAGACAGTAGCTTCTGCAGCCATACTGCCTCACAACTAGCTAAACAAGTTGTGATATACTCTACTTCAGCTGTACTCAGTGCCACACAGGATTGCTTCCTACTAAACCAAGAGATCACACCTGCTCCCATACTAAAGCAACATCCTGAAGTGCTCTTCCCATCGATGGAACTGCCTGCCCAATATGAATCGACATAACCCTCCACATTGATCTTCTGATTCAATTCATAATTGAGCCCATAATCAACTATACCCCTCAGGTACCTCAGAATATGCTTTGCAACAATTAAGTGAACATTTCTTGGATCTGTCAAGAACTGGCTCAAGGTGTTCATGCAAAGCAAATGTCTAGTCTCGTGTTCATCAGGTACATCAATGACCCAATCATCTAACGATACATCATAGCATCAACTGACTCTGATGAAGCATCACTCAATAGATTCAAGTTCGATGCCATAGGTGTGGCCATGGCTTTGCAGTCCATCATCCCAAATCTCCTTAGGATCTCTACTGCATACTTCCCTTGTCCAAGGAAGATTCCATCCACATTCTACCACACTTCCATGCCTAAGAAATAATGCATCATACCCAAGTCCTTCATTTCGAACTCAGCAGCAAGCTTTCTCTTCGTATCAGCAATCAACCCATTCATACCTATCACAAATAGATCATCTACTTATAGTAGAAGCATCACTGGGTTGCTATCTTCAACCTTGTAGTAAAGGTTGGAATTTGCTTTACTTTTGGTAAAGCCCAAACTAGATAGAAAGCTGTCAATTCTGTCATACCAAGTCCTGGGTGCCTGTTTCAAACCATACAGGGATTTCTTCAATATGCATACATGAGACTCTCTGTCATGTGTCTCAAAACTGAGTGGTTGTTCTACATACACTTCCTCTTCCACTACACCATTTAAGAAAGCAGTCTTGACATCCATCTGGTGTATCCTCCATTTCATCACTGTAGCCAGAGCTAGTACTGATCTGATGGAAGTGTATCTGGCTACAGGTGCAAATTTTTCTTCATAATCTATTCCTTATTTCTGAGAGAAACCTCGAGCCACAAATCTTGCTTTATATTTTTCAATGCTACCATCTCCAGCATGCTTGATCTTGTATATCCATTTGGAAGTTACCACCGACTTCCCTTTTGGTCTTCAGACAACATCCCAAACATCATTCTTCATGATCAATTGATATTCTTCGATCATAGCATCCTTCCATTCTTTTTATTCTGTCGCTTATTCATAATTGGAAGGTTCTTTGTCAATGAAATCACATAGTAAAGCTACATACCCGGAGCAGGATCTAGTCCTCTTTCTTTCTCTGTGATTCAGTTCTGGAGCGCCATATCTTTCTACACCTTGGATAAGTTCTCGTACCCAAGCAGGTTTCCTCTTATGAGGATTATTTTCCAAAGGTGGATCTACAAGTCTTTGTGGTTCTTCAAATTATCAATCTTCTTCTTGAATTTATTCTTTCATGGTTGTAACATGAGTTCTGGGTGCTTCTGCTTCTTCAGGTTCTTTAGCAGGTCTCTTTTTGGATTTTTTGTAATCTGTGTCTTCATCAAATGTCACATCCCTACTGATGTCAATCTTCTTGTATCCTAGGAAATGTATTCTGTAAGCCTTCGAGCTTTCCGAGTATCCCACAAATATACCCGTCTTTCCTGAAGGATCTAATTTTGTTCTCTTCTCTTTTGGAATGTGTATGTATATAGGACAACTGAATATTCTGAGATGGTTGGCTTCTAGTTTCTTGCTGAAGAAGACTTCTTCAGGAGTCTTGTTCTAGAGTACTCTATGTGGAGTACGGTTTTGTACATACACCGCTATTCTGGAAGCTTCTACCCAAAGATGCATAGGAAGATCTTGATCATGAAGCATAGCTCTTGCAGCTTCCATGATAGTTCTGTTCTTCCATTCTGCAATCCCATTCTATTGTGGATTATAAGAAGTTGACAACTCCCTCTTAATCCCTAATTCTATACATAGATATTTGAATTCATTTGAAGTGAATTATCTACCATTATCTGATCGAAAAGTTTTGATTTTCTTTTCAGTGTGGTTCTCGATCAAGGCTTTGAATTCCTTGAATTTGCAGAATACTTCATCTTTATTCTTCATGAAGTAAACCCATGTCTTCCTAGAAAAATCATCAATAAAAGAAACATAATATGCATACCCTCTTAGTGAGCTTGATGACATAGGACCACATACATTGGAGTGGATGATTTCCAAGATTCCTTTTTCTTTTCTTTCACTACTTAGAAATGTCTTCTTTGTGTTCTTTCCTTTTGCACATCCTTTGCAGACCCCATCATGTTTTGCTTGTATTTCTGGAAGACCTTCAATAAATTTGCTTGCAAGAGGTAGTGCTCTGTAATGCACATGTGAAATCCTTCTATGCCAAAGTTCGCTTGGCTCTACTATGTCATGGTCCAGGGCTTGTTCTGGATGGCCCTTTAATGTGTACAAGCCTCCTTCTTGTTCACCAATCACTACCTTATCATTGATAGTCTTTCCTCTTGGCCACAGGATGAATTGACCATCTATGAATGCAACCCTCATTCCTTTTGTATCCAATGCTGATATGGAGAGAAGGTTCTTCTTGAGTCCTGGCACAAACAATACTTCTTTCATTGTTAGAGACTTTCTAGAGTCTAGTTTGTAGGAGGATTCCCCACTACCTTTTATTGGATATTGGTAGTCATCTCCTAGCTTCACCTTGTGCGGTGATTCATGTTTTGAGAGTTTCACAAAGGATTCCTTGAATCCAGTCATATGTTTGGAAGCCCCGCTATCTATAAGACAATCATCACTTCCATGAGTAATGTTACCTGTGAGAGCGGAGATCAAAACATATTCATCCTCACTTGAAGAATCTTCACTTTCATAATCAGTTCTCTTTGATGAAGGTTCATCATCCTCTGCAACATGAGCATGATGTATTTTCTTGCTTCCCTTCTTCTTGTTAGAGCTACTTTTGTTCTTAGGACAATCTCTAGCAAAGTGTCCTTTTTCATCACATGTATAGTAAATGTACTTAGACTTATCTCTAGGATTTCTTGAGTTATACCTATGATGAGAGTACTTACTTTTGTGATGGATGGATCTAGATTTCTTGGATTGTACTATGAGAGCTTGATATTCACTTCCCATATTCTCTTCTCAAGCTGCTATCCAAGATTCTTCTTGAGAGCATTCTTCACACAGTTTGCTGAACTTGACTAACTTCTTTCTAGCATATATCCCTTGAATGAAAGAGTCCCATGTCCTAGGGAGACCATTCAAGGTGGTCATCACAATTTCTGCATTCTCCACTTCTTCATCTACTACTTCTAATTGTTCCTTGATCTGAGAAACCTTTGTGAAGTAAGAATGGATGGTCTCTACATTCTGGATCTTCACATTCTTCAGTTGATTCCTCAGAGTCATTTTCTGGTTTATGTTCTTCCCTTCAAACAATTTGGTTAGGGCATCAAACATAGCTTTAGGTGTCTTGAGAGAGGACACTTGTGGGATGAGGTGATCCTTGATAGAATCAGTAATGATCCTCTTTTCCATAACCATCTTCTTCTTATATAAGGCCTTAGCCTCATCTCCCTCTGGAACTGGAACCTCCTCATGGATGTAGGAGTCTAACTCATTTTCTTCCAGGACCAGGGAGATCCTATACTTCCAAGCTCAGAAGTTATCAGCTCCCTCAATCTTTTCATCAAGCTTGGTATGATGAGACATCTTAACTAAGAACCTCAAATGGAAATACAAAATTTTTAGATCTTACCATGTCAAGACGTCGGATCTATATTTGGAGCTATAATCCTGGAGTACTAGATTAGGAGAAAATTAGGGTTTTGCTTTTCTGGAGTTTTGTCCACCCAAATGCCTTGAAATTTATCCCTAACTTTTATTTTGGGGAGAAGATCAATCCGGGCCTGGGCTCACTGAAAAATTCCTCTTCTGTGAAAATCCCTAATTTCCGGTAGTAGTGTCGGGTCCAAAACTAAAGAACCTTAGAATTGGATTCTGCTTTGATAGAAAGATGCGCCCTAAGGAGGAGAGTTATTCCACCTTAATTTTGCTGAAAATCTATGTAGGAAGATCCACAAACTAGGAAGCCCTAGTTCTTGCAGCTGCACAGTGTCTTGTTCTCAGGTTAGCTCTAATTCCATGTTAGTTTTTCAACATTAAGCTAGCATTATTAGGATCTTTAACTAAGAGAATAACAAGCACAGCAATCAAACACAAGAGACAATGAACACAATGTTTTTCCTTGGGGAAACCATAAATGGAGAAAACCCTGCAACTTCCTCAGAGATAGAATCAGCACCAAAATAGAAAATCCCAATGCAATAAGTGATCTCCCGACAGCAGTAACCTTCTTCTTATCTAGCCCCAGTGTCTTCTCCTTCCTCAACTGTGCACTACACTTGAGTGTGTATGAGTTGTGTGATAAATAGAGACTCTAGTTCTTTATTTCTACTAATTCTGGCATGACTAAAACCCTACTAGGGCCGACCTCTACTAGGAGATTATAATAACCCTAGTGCCCCAAAAATACAGGGACTTTAACCCTTAGACAATCGGAGGGTTACCCACTATGACTTGATTTTTTGGGGCTTTCTGACCTGAGTGATGGAGAATCACTAAAAACTAGGAAATAGTGGGTCTATAGGTATTCTAGGTGCTCTTAGCTTGAAAATGAGCACCTACATGACTGAATCTGATTTCGGAGCCCACCTTTATTACAAAACGAATTTTTCCAATTAAACTATTAAAAAATATCCAAAGTTTTGGAAAAATTAAATTTTATTAAAAAACACTGAAAAAATTTTAAAAAATAAAAAACCTAGGGGGAATTAGACATGTTCATATGACTCGAAAATAATTCCTAGCATGTTTCGACATTGACACATAGACTCTAATAACCTAACTAGGCCCAAATGCCAAGCCGACCACCCCAACTTTGGAGGTATGGAGTGAAAAACTCAAAAATTATCAGTCGTTTATTCAACAATTGATAATAACCAAGGGAAAAAGCACCCTAGGCTGATCGGATTGACAAATGAGGTCTAGGAGACCGAATCTTTTACAGACACTATCATGTTAGAACATTTTATTACAACTCCCGCAAGGGGTATGAACATGTGATATAGTACAACAAATCTTCCCAGAAGTAAGACTGAAGGTCTTCTTGTTAGTTTTTCAACATTAAGCTAGCATTATTAGGATATTTAACTAAGAGAATAACAAGCACAACAATCAAACACAAGAGACAATGAACACAGTGTTTTTCCTTGGGGAAACCATAAATGGAGAAAACCCTGCAACTTCCTCAGAGATAGAACCAGCACCAAAATAGAAAATCCCAATACAGTAAGTGATCTTCCGACAGCAATAACCTTCTTCTTTTCTAGCCCTAGTGTCTTCTCCTTCCTCAACTATGCACTACACTTGAGTGTGTATGAGTTGTGTGATGAATAGAGACTCTAGTTCTCTATTTATACTAATCCCAGCATGACTAAAACCCTACTAGGGTGGACCTCTACTAGGAGAGTCTAATAACCCTAATGCCCTGGAACTACAGGGACTTTAACCCTTAGACAATAGGAGGGTTACCCACTATGATTTGACATGACTTGTTTACATTATAGATCCTCCCAATCGGAACATCAAGGCATGACAACATGAATCAATTACATAATAGATACATCCCAGAATAAACATCGGGTTACAAGACATAAGATACATAGATGAATACATTCTGAAGTTACAAATACATCAACACTTCTAAAGTTTGAACAAGTTATCCTTGTCCAGTTCACCAAGCTCACTTGATAAAAAACCAATGAGTACAACTTCTGGATCCAACTGCGGGACATGTGCATGATCTGGTCATAGGCCAAGGAGAGGATATGAGAACACTAGAATCTCTGGTTTATACATCCTTTAAAAACATCTCAACTTGATAAGAAAAACTTAGTAGCACAAGCTTTTATATAAAATCCAAATGAACCATTAAGCTGATTTATTCAGAAATAAATGTAGCTTACTAATGAAAGAATTTTTTTGTTATAGCTAAGTACAAAATAGAAATGCAGAAAGTAAATCCTTTCTTTCAAAGAGCTTATTTTCCTACTCTAAGCATGATAAAGAAAGGGTTAAGTGTAATCAGAAATCCAATGTAACCACCTAAGCATTTTATTATCATAATTTTTTTTTTCCTTGTCTTTGTTTACCAGCCAAAGTAAGGATACTTTATTTAGAAAATACAAACCTGCGTGATGATCCAGAATGGGCGGGTTGGATGGGAAATCATAGGCATGAGTAAAGTCATTAAAGTTCTTCCCAAACTGGTATGTGCTCATGTAGGCTACTTCTATCCATGAATGGATATGACTGATATACCAATCAACATGATGAGGTGGACTGACTATATCATCATACTAATCAACAAGGCTTACTGAATGATGACTCATTGTATAAGCACCAAGCTTCTCCAAATCATAAGGAACCTCTACATGTGAAGAATATGGTTGAGACTGATATTCCACTGACTGCATCACATCTAAATTTTCACAACACTGCTTCTCAATGTCTTCATTACTGATACCCTTTGTGTGGCTCTGCATGATATGACTTTGAATGATCACGTGAAAATTCTGAATGCTCCTCTTCCATACTAAGATTTTCCTAGGTATCCAGGTCTATGCTTCTCTCTGTGGAAGTATAGTAAATTGGACTTCCACAAATTTCTAAATAGACACTCCCCTTGCTGGATATAGAATATATGGGATTCTTAATAATATATTCACAAAAAATTGAATAGTCATCACTGCCATCTATGTCAGATGTGATGGATTCTCCATTGTTGATATTACATTTTGATATCAAGTTCTCTTTGTCTTCATTATTGATAGTGATATATGGCTCAGACTTATCATATGTATATACCGCATGCTCCTTTTTCATATCAAAATTTTCCAAGGCCATAAGTTCCATGTTCTCTCCTTTAGATATGCCATAGACAGGAGAATCAACAAAACCATCCAAAGTTTCTGGTTCATTATTTTCCTCACAATATGGATTTTCCATGAATGTCCAGGACTCCTCTTCAACATCTTTTTCGGACATAAGGGAGTCTTTGTCACTTGTATCATGATCCAAGTTATACTTGTCCTCATTTTCATATTCATCTTCTTCAGAAAAATGGGAACAAGGCAGTAAATCTTCCATATTGTCATCATTATATGGAGAACAGGTAGGAGTCCCATCATGCACATTATGGTTTTCATCATAAGTTTCACTATAATATTCTACAATGATTTCATCCTTAGGTAGATCTAGAGTACAAATGTGATCATCATCACTAAAATAATCATGAAAGCATTCCCAATCATCACCATTCTATGTTGATGTTACATGAGGAGGGTATTCAACAATTTTTTCAATTAATGGCTCTTCATGCATAGACTCAATGGGATCATAATGGATTTCTGAATGTTGGGTGTTGTACACCATGTTGCTACTACATATCTCAGGATACTCCGTATGAAACTCTTTCCAAGGAAAGAAGTACTTCAAATTGGTCTTAATGAATGATTTAGCATTGAATGATTTAATATCATTCCCATCATAATGCCATTGCTTTAAAAATATTTTGAAGAATTCTACAAGGGAATTAATAGATTTCTTAGGAAAACAATCATGAATCCAACATGAAGCATCCCCTTGCAGAGAATGAGCAAACATCGCCATCATATTATCCTCACATTGAATGTTGTTTTGACTCATATGTGACAGAAAAATCATAACATGGAATCTGGCTGAGTGATCATTATCACCCCCCCCCCCCGAAAGCATGGAATGGAAGTAGATGTCATTTCACTAACAAGATTATTAAGAAAAGCCAGGGATCCTAGAGAAATCAATGGGAGGACAATCATAGGAAGCTCGAGCAGAATTTTCTATTCTTTTAATATCCATATCAAGAATAAGTGATCATGGAGAATGTCTGGAACTGAAAAATGGAGTTGAGCTTTAAATTTCACTGTTACATGGGCTCACCTACACACAATCAATCTCAATTTTTTTTTGTGAGAAACAAGGGTTTTATCCCTTCAATGGAGTCACCATGTGAGAATAAAAATATACATTTAAGAACTCTCACAAAAATATTTTTTGATTTTCTTTGTAAAACATAAAAACTGAAAAAAGGTCAGTGGAGTCGCCAGATGAAAATTAAATATCTACTCTAAGCACTCATCAAACAAAGAAAAAATAAAAAAGAAGAAAAGAAAATTCGTACTACAGGAATAAAAAGATTTATCCCCGACAATGGCGCCAAAAAGTGTTGCTGCCTTTCACATACCTGGGTTACGTGGCATAAATCTTCAAGCTACTCGGTGTGTCCCTCGGGGCAAGTCTCGAGTCAAGGTTGTCACCTTGTTCTTGACTCCTCCATTTAGGCTAACTCCTAACGAAGCCAATAGGGGTAAACCCTATTGAATTACTAAGGCTAATTACTTAGTATGATGTTGTTATGATGATTAAGTTTTTTAGGAGTTTTGAAGTTAACCAATGAAAGCAAAAGATAACAAGATGCAAGATTTAAAGCATATAACCACAGTAATGACACTTAATATAGATATATAATTGAAAGAAATGATCAAATAAATCACCAATGCCTTAAATGGAGTCAACAAAGAAAATAATGTGATTGCATGCACTTGAATGAATGTTTTGCAAATGTCTCTTGGTAGATTTTAAATTAGTGTGGAATGTGAATGAATTAAATTAG
Source organism: Pseudotsuga menziesii (assembly GCA_001517045.1). Lineage (NCBI taxonomy): Eukaryota > Viridiplantae > Streptophyta > Pinopsida > Pinales > Pinaceae > Pseudotsuga > Pseudotsuga menziesii. Next base: position 108,305 of record LPNX010096960.1, on the reverse strand, counting down.
GCAAAAGGGGACTCCAAATATACCCGAGGGGTACTTGGAGTATGTCCAAAAGTGAAATTTCACGGCTACCCGCAAGGTGTTTGTGGGCTGGAACGAAGTCTCAGAGACTATTGTTCATAACGCACCCATCAGGGTGTGACAGAGATCAACACCTCGAGGTCACTTTCTAGTTGTTCCCACTCCTTTGGGTATTTTTCCATCGCTTACAGTTCGTTTGAGGCGTTGAATTTTTGCCTGATGGTTTGTCAGTTTGGGAGGTGAGGACTAATTAATATAGTCACTCAAGTGCTTTTGATATAGCTTGATTGATTGGACCAACTGCAGCCAAGTACAGAGCATACACACTAGAGTCTTCGTTATTTTTAGTAAATTTTAGAAGAGGTGTTCTTATTAAAAAAGAAAACCCTCCAGGAACCTCTTTCGGTCCAAGTGTACCTCAATTGGGGAATCAAGGAGGGGTTGATTTTATTATTATTATCAAACAATAAATAAAAAAGGAATCAGAGATACACAACAACGGTTTTCTAATTAGTCCTACTACGCATCTCTTTCCCCTTGCGGGTCAATCGGGAAGTCATGGGGTAAGTAGTATGATTACTTTTGAATTGAAAATATGGAATAATGCAAAATATTATCAAAGTATACAATCCTGCATGTCAATACTAAATTATAATAGAAAAAAGGGGAAAATGCAAAAAAATGAAATGGATGTGGATCCCCCCTGGCGGGATGGGGAGTAGGATCGAAAGATCCTACTCAAAAATATTTCCTTTATTATTGTTGGTTACAATATCAGAAACCTTTTGGTCCTTATATGGGATGAAACCAAGATCTTACAACTTTCCAAAATTTTAAAATTTTAGTCAAAGGGGAGACCCCTCGGGGGATTTGAATGCTCTCGAGACCACTTTCGAACATAAGCTTATCTTCTTTTATGTTACGCCTAATAAAAACCAGCAAGCATGTTAGAATAAAATATTCCCAAAATCACTTTAAGAGTACCTTTGGTTCAGCCTACCTTAACTCAAAAAAGACTAAGTTAAAACTAGCTAAACAGGTGAAAAAGGAACCAAGGAAAGCAAGGTTTCCTTGGGATCTTGGCTTGCTATTTATGCAGCCAAAAAAATATGCACTGATTTCTAGATTTAATCTTTTTAAAATAGAAAATAAAATCTAGAGCATGCAACCTATGGATTCTCTTTAACTTTCCATGCAAAACAGATGATTTCCCTAAGCTAGATCTAGAATGCTTAATGATACTTTTCAGAACTGAGATCTAGACTATGAGCTTTGAAATAGTAGATCTATGTAATTTTTAGTTTAATATGACAGATCTAAATTATAACAAATCTTTTGAACACAGTAACCAGGTAAGAAAATTGATTTTTTGAAGGAGAAAGAGAGAGAAAGAGTGTTGGAAGCCTAGGAATGTTGGGCTTTGGAGTCTGTTTTGGTGGAACACCAAGGGACTATGTCCTCCAGAATATCTTGAAGATGAGGAATATTCAAACCATATCAACCTCTTCTACAATAGAGATCACCTGCAACTTAGAAATCCTTGCACAAAAATATGGTTAAAACATAAGTGCTGCCTGAAAAGATAATTGGAAAGCATGTAATTAAACTTAAAATACATGCAACACCAATAGATCTGGAACAAAAAAATAGTAAGAGCATAAATCAAACTAGAATAAACTCTTACCCTAACATGAGGGAGCTCTCTCCTTCAAGGCCAACAATATACCAACAAAAGCAATGATAAATAACACAGATTATACCTCATAAGCATTTGACAATCACCATCCACACATGAAGAGCATTACACCATAGATCTTGCCTCCAAATCTTCTTTATTCCAGAATAATGAACAATAACAATAGTACAATAGCAACAACACCTCAATCCCAGTTCTAACTAGATTGGAATAGGTGATCTGAGCTTTATTTATAGAAAAAATAGGAGATCCATCCCAGGGGGGCACAAATCCCAAGGAGATAGACCACTGCAGCTGAAGGAGAGTCCATTAATGTCGATCTAAAGCTGAACTGAGCTTCCACTGAGCCTACTTTTCAATCAGGGGGCTGATTGAGCTGACACATCAATCCACAGAGCTTCCAGGAGAGGCCACATGCATGGAGGAGAGAGAGAGAGGGTGCAATCCCCATAAAGGAGGTTGAAGTTCAACTCTGGATCTGTCTAGATCACCTCTTTCAATCAAGGATTTGTCAGATCTAGTCAATCTGGTGCAGATATGACTGATTTCAATCAAATCGGTTGAGAATCCACTAATCTAGGATTTTGGATTTGCTCCATTATTCATCAATTTATTAATTAAAATAATCAATAATTGATTTTTTGGGGCTTTCTGACTTGAGTGATGGAGAATCGCTCAAAACTAGGAAATGGTGGGTCTATAGGTTTACTGGGTGATCTTAGCTTGAAAATGAGCACCTACATGACTGAATCTGACTTTAGAGCCTACGTTTATTATAAAACCAATTTTTCCAATTAAACTATTAAAAAATATCGTAAGTTTTGGAAAAATTAAATTTTAATATAAAACACTGAAAAAATAAAAATAAATAAAAAAACCTAGGGGGACTTAGACATGTTCATATGACTTGACAATAATTCCTAGCATGTTTATACATTGACACACAGACTCTAATAACCTCACTAGGCCCAAATGCCAAACCGACCACCCCAACTTTGGAGGTATGGAATGAAAAACTCAGAAATTATCAGTTGTTTATTCAACAATTGATAATAACCAAGGGAAAAAACACCCTAGGCTGATCGGATTGACGAATGAGGTCTAGGAGACCGAGTCTTTTCCAGACACTATCATTCTAGAACATTTTATTACAACTCCCACAAGGGGTATGAACATGTGATATAGTACAACAAATCTTCCCAGAAGCAAGACTGAAGGTCTTCTGAAGTCTGAACAAGTTATCCTTGTCCGGTTCACCAAGCTCACTTGATAAAAAACCACTAAGTACAACTTAGGTGGTAACAGGAACCATCTAATTGTTGTAATTGAAATGCAGCCCTAGAAGTAATTGAATAAACAACATATGGACCTAACCAGTGCATATGTAACTTACCTGGATGTTTCATGAACTTACTGTCATATACTAGTACTAAATCTCCCTGTGTAAACTACTTGTTCTTAATATGGTGATCATTCCACGCCTTCTAGTGATCCTTCTCAACATGCTGGTGGAAGCCTACGACAAAGTGGTCCTCTTCTAGCTAGATCAACTGTGTGATACACTCCTCTAGTGCCTCTGTATCATCCATTCATGTCGCAACAACAATCCAGAGACTAGGAACAAGGTATTCCATCGGCATGACTGCTTCTTTCCCATATACTAATTTGAACGGTGTTTGTCCTATCAATCTTTTACAAGTGGTACAATATTCCCATAGTACCGCTAGAATTTTCAAATCCTAATCATCGCAATTAGTATTGCATACCTTTGTAAGCATGGTTTCCAATATTTTGTTGAAGGCCTAGACAATGCTATTTTCCTACGGATGGTAGGGTTTGATTTTTTGATGTTGTACCTACAATTCCTTGGTTAGCTCTACCACAATTCGATTGATAAATTGAATTCCCTAGTCACTCAACAATATCCTGGGGCATCCAAACCTTGTCACAATATTCTCGAATATGAATTTGGCAGCTGTTGCAGCAGTACAATCCACGACTGGCGTGGCCTCCACCTACCTGGTCAAATAATCAGTTGCTGTAATGATGTACCATGTGCCAGTCCTCTTGCTTGGTGGAGAAATTGGACCCACAAAGTCCATGGCCCATTTATCAAATGGTTATAGAGCTACCTAGGGCACCAGTGGCATCTCATCCTGCTGTGATGGCTTGCCAACACGCTGATAGACATTGCAGCTTCATGCATAATCCACCGTATCAGTATGTAAGGTAGGCCACCATAAACCAATGCGCATCACTTTACACGCATTATCTTGGCCACCATATTGGCTTTCCACAAAGCCTGCATGTGCTTCTACTAGAATAGGTCCTTGCTCATGTAGTAAGATGCACAGTCACAAGATTTCATCTAGTCCAAGTTTGTATAATTGTCCCGCAATCAGCTGGAAATATGAAGCTTTCACTACCAACTACTTCTTCTGATTAGTCAACATATCCTCTAGAGCAACTCCAGTTGCCAAGAACCGAATGATTGGAGGAAAGTGGTCATCCATGATCTCTACTCAAAATAGCTGGGCATTAGAAAATCCATCGTCAATATTAGTAGGCTCTTATCCTATCTCAATGCGAGACAGATGATCAAGGACAACATTCAACTGGCCTGGATTCACAATTATCTCAAAGTCAAATTCTTGGAAAAGTAGCATCCACCGATAGATCTTCCCCCTCAACACAAGCTTATTGACCAGGTATTGCAAACCAGAATGGTCTGTGAACGTCTTGAAGTGACCTCCCAATAGATAGTGTCAAAAATTTTGTAGTGCATAAACCATGGCCAAGCCCTCTCTCTTGGTGGTTGTGTAATTTTTTTTGCAAAAGATAGCTTCCTACTATAAAATGCAATTGGATGATCTAGGTTTCCTTCACGTGGCTACGTAAGTACTACCCCTAGCACAATAGAATAGGCATCGACATGGACATGGAATTCCTTTCCCAATCAGGGAATACTAGGATAGGCGTCAAGGCCATCTTGGCCTTTAGTGTGTTGAAGCTCCCCTGACACTCGAGATTCCACTCAAATGCGACATCCTTATTTAGCAACTTCTCCATGGGGGCCATAATCATAGCGTATTCTTTGATGAACTTGCAATATTACCCCCTATGTCCCAGCATTGCCTGAAGCATATTCATATTCGTTGGTGGTGGTAACTAAGGATACGTGCAATATTTGCAGGGTCAACCAACAACCCTTGCTTGCACATGATATGTCCCAACAACATTTCAAATGGCGTGCAGAAAATGCACTTCTTCAAGTTTAGTGCGATTTGATGCTGTTGACACCTTTCTAGCATCAATCGTAGATTTGATAAATGATATCTAACTAAACCATAGACTATCCAGTCATCCATGTATCCCTGCAGGAATTTTTGAATGAAATATTTGAACACAGTGACAACCACCCGAGAAAATATCATTGGTGCATTCTTCAACCCAAAAGGCATGATTGTATATTGAAAACAACCCCATTCAATGATGAATGTGGTCTTGTGCCGATATTCCTTTGCGATTTGGATCTGATGATACCTCGAAAAGCCATCCATGAATGAGGACATCTCTTGACTGCCTACCCCTTGAAGGCCCTCATCTGTAAAAGGCATGGGAAATGGGTCATGCAAGCAGGCATCATTTAGCTTCCGCAGGTTGACACAAATGCGAACTTCTCCATTCTTTTTGTCCTAAACCACCATAGGGCTTATCCATTCTAATTCCTCAATAGGCTCAATGATGCCGATGTCCAACATCCGTTCAAGCTCAGCTTTGACCCATTCTTTGTACCACGGGTTCAGTCGATACAGCCTCTATCGCACAAGTTTCACATATGGTTTCAATGGTATCTTCATCTCCCCTAGATCCCCTAATATCCTTTAATTTTCAAGAACCGTGTTGAAAATAGATCTTGGAACTCATGCAACAGATTCGTGATATGTGCTATTTTCTTATCATCCCAATAGTCCCCAATATTAGCAAACTTTGGGTTCTCTTCTGTCCCAATGTTAACTTTTCATATATGCAGCGGCTGACTCATGGGGTAGGTTGGTATGTTCGGTGCTTAAACATTGCAACTATATTCTAATTATGGAATGTTAACATTCCTCATGTCATCATCATATTTAGGTTCTCCATATAGATTATAGCAGGTCATCATAGATTTCATATGACACTGCACATGTGAATCTATCGGGTATGCGGGTGGCACAAACTTTAGGACTACATCATGGATGAGTTGGAGTGCATTGTGGACCTCAAGGTTAGTGTCTCATAAATTAAAAATCTGCACAAATCAAATCGACAGCTCCTCCCAGGTAGTGATGGTTCTGCGCAGCTCTACCGCTAGATACCAGGATCTAGGAATTTCTTCCAAAGTATGAACAAAAGCATGGACCCACTCAGCCTTGGGTCATGATGCCCATAAGTCCTGAAATTCCATTAAATGATCAGTGGGGTCATTGCAACCATCATATTGCCTAGCAGGATAGGTCTCTGAATTACCGAAGCACACCATCATCAATCGTCTACATTGTGCCCATCCATGGATTACTGGTTTGTGAGCTTCCCACCAACATGTTAGGGTAGATTTCAATGCTTCCTCCAGCGCCAACAGCCTCTGTGGTTTAAATACTTTCTCTTCAAATTCTTGGAGGAATTCAGTTAAATATAGTATTCCTTCATAAACTGGCATCTTGATGATCTCAATCACAACATGGTGTAGAGATTGTGTAATCAGACCACATTTTCTAAAAGATACCTCATGAAGTTGGTTTTGCCAATTTTCTAAAGCATCATCAGAATCAGAAGATGTAGAGCTAGCGATGCACCATCCATGTTCACCATTAATATTAGGGTGGATATAGTCCTTTGAGATGTTGTAGGCCTAAGTCCATCCTCTACCAACCTCATCCTTGATAGGTTCAATATACCATCATCCCTCCTGAGGGTCCATGGGATAAATGACTCTAATATCTTGTTTTTCGAATGTCATAACTCGCTTCTTGAAATTGATAACTTCCATGCTATCATTGGCCCATCCAATCCCTAGCAGTGGAGGATAATATCCTCCACCATCAAATACTTCAATAATGTCGAAATCGACATATGTCTCCATACCTTTGACTCGACATCGACAACTAGGTTCAAGACACGGCCAATGGGCTAAACCTTGCTCCGATTATCTAGTCGCAGTTGCACAAGGGACCACCCCAAGGTTGGATTTCCCATCAAATACCAATTTTTATTGGTCAAAATATTCACATTTGATCCTAGATCCAGAATAACAGAATCAACTTTGTACTCCCCTATCTGGATGTTCATCCTCATCTCTTTAACTGTCTTTCTCTTATGGAAGGAATTTACTGCGGAATCCTTCAATGGCTTATCCCTTTGGCTCAGAAACTTCTCAATCTAATCGAGATCCTCAGGATCTATAGCTAATGACAGACAACTCTCAAATAATTGCTGCAAGGTACCATGTTGTCACGATGGTCCTGCCTCTACAGAAGGATCAAAAGAAAATGGAATTTCAACAATAGGAAACTTACCCGGATTCCTCTCGATTGCATGCTTGGCTTGAAAAAAAATCTCCTTCTGTGTCACAATATCAAAGGCTATATTTTTCTTCCCCATGAACCAAACTTGTGGATGGGGTCCATTTTCTCCGATTGTCGCACCTGCACGAGTGACAACAGCAACATCGACATGTTGGGCTCTAGTCTCTGCCAAAATCGTCGCAACTGTGGATCTTTAATTTAGGTTTGGAGCTGGATTTAGTGGTGGATTCTGAATTTGTGGTAGGTTGATCGGTTGGTTCTAAGTCTGGGGTGGGATATGAGGCTGATTTTGAATCGACTGCTAGATATGCACTTGGTTTTGGTTTTGAAACTAGTTCTGCAACTGAGGGATGTGCCCAGCTTGCCATTTTGCAATCAACAAAGGGAAACTTTTGACATTATGTTCTCTTGCTATGTAGTATGTACACTGCGCATGGGGGCACCCCCTCTAATAGTGGCAAAATACCCCATAAGGGTAACAATGGATGGATTCCTAACCTCTTCCTCTTCGTCCCCTAAATCCTCGCCTTTGTCCCCTAAAGCCTCCCCGAAATCCTCCTCGAAATCCTTTGGTTTGTTGATACTATGGTTGGGCTAGCTGCTGCAAGGGATTTGGTTGCTGCTGAATGTAGTGTGTTTCTTGAACATACTACTGTTGATGCTGATTAATCGGCACCTAATTATATTGCACTTGCGATGCAAATTGTGGTTGTGCTACGAACTTTCATTGCAATGCGAACTGTTGTTGCTACTGCAACAGAATAAAATGCACTCATGAAGGTGGTACATATTGTATTATGGGTTGTACCATCTATAGATGGACCGTTTGGGGATCCTCACCCTTCACAGAATATGAATCATATGTTCTCTCTTGAAGTAGGTCGTAAGCTCGACAGCCTTTATCCTCGTTCCCTAAAGAGTGACAAAAGGAGCAATACAAACATTCTACCTTTGTAACCATCTTCTGCATGTAGCTACAGTTTTTGTGTCGATGACCATATACCTAACATACGTGACACCATGACACACCAATGCAACTGAAAGGGTTTGAAATTCCTGATAGAAAATAATTTCAGAAAGTTGGACAGGTGACTTTGGTATGGCCATTCGTGCGACATCACGTGCTTCAGAGATCATCATGCTCTTCTTTTACCTTCTTAATATCCTGTAGCTGGAGCATCAAATTTTCTAGTTGTGCCTCAATCTGGTTCATGCCAACTATAGAATCCCCAATAGGTGAAGCTTCTAACTTCATCACCATCTCCAGGGCCTCATTTCACATCGCGATATTTTGCTGCATTAACGACTATGTGATGTGTAGAACCAGTGCAACAGTAAACCATTCCTTATGTTGAACATCGCTCATTTTAAAGATGACTCGATCCATCAACATCTTAAACCATTGATCAAAATCCCAAATAGTTTAATTCGGAAACTGATTAATCTCCTTGATTTTTGTAATGTATTGGGCCTTAGATTTGGGTTTATTAAATTCCTCAAATAGTCCTTCCTGGATCTCATTCAGTGTTTTCGCCGGGGTTCTCTACTTAACCTGCATGAACCTCATGTACCAGTCAAGCGCACGACCCTTGAGGGTGGTTTCCAATTGGTTTCTCTTGATATCATAATCCACACTCTATCTAGTAGTCCAAACTACTTCACATAAGAACCAATACTACGCTGGGTCATCAGTCCCATTTCCATGGAATATAGGTAACTTCATCTTGTCGCCTACCATTCTAGGCCTTCTTCCCACAAATGGTGTTCTACTGCTAGACTGCTACTGGAACATCGAACAAGGTGACATAGAATACGCTTTTCTAGTTGTTGGTGGAGTAGTGCATTGAGGTGTGAAAATGTTACTGCCAGGGTTCAAGCTTCCTGCTATCCTAGGCGTAGTCTGGGTCTGGTCATCCTCGTCGTCACTGTAGGTTTGCTTCGTCCCATGTGGTTGTTCTTTATGGTCTTTCATCTCGATCATGGCTGGACCTTACCCTATCCTCTACCTCTTCTCTTGTTGAAACCTTTATCCTCCCCTCATACAAGCACTTGTTTCCTCAGTGACCCTCACCATCTCATCAGAAATCATACCCATCTACCCCTTACCTTGCCATTTCCCTTCCCGTTTCGTTATAGCATCCACATCCTCTGCACACTAGAGTTCCACTACTCGAGGTGCATTTTTAGAATACCCTTCTCATAGATGAGCATCTTAATATATAATTGTAGAGATAGAAAGAACCTACCTTGTGGCCTGTTGAATAACTCTCTTTCTGATTCACTGTATTCCTTATTGGTATCAACTACAAACTCAATGATGTATCCTTCCAGAATACTATCCATCCATACTTCAACAGCTCATGATGATTTTTTATTGGTTTCTTGTAGTTCCTAGATCAATCCAAGGGTCTAGGATATTGGCTCTCCGCCTTGATAGTTATTCTTCTTATAAGTGAACTATGCTAGTCATTCGTAGAGTATGACTGGAAATTCACAAAAGAACCACTCATAGGGACCATCGTAGATATATCTATTCAACCACCTGGGTGTCGACAACTTTGAATTTTGGTTCTCTGTTTCAACGAACTCATAGATTTAGATCAAACGACTCGTCAATATCGGTTTTTGTCAAATGCCATAACATATTGTTTATGTAATTGTAACTTCGGAATGTATTCACTTGTATTTCTTATGTATTGTAACCCAATGTTTATTCCGGGATGTATAGTAATGTAATTGATTCATGTCACACCCCGATGTTTATTCTGGGAAGTTTCTATAATGTGAAAGTCATGTCAAGTCATTGTGGGAAGCCCTCCTATTGGTCAAGGGTAAAAGTCCCTGTAGTTGTGGGGCCCTAGGGTTATTAGACTATCCTAGTGAATTTCACCCTAGGTGAGTCATTGTAAGTCGAGGCAATAGTCCCCACCATTGTGTTAAGGATAAACCTCCTTGTTGGTCAAAGGAGGCAAAGTCCCCACAAGTTGTGGGGCACTAGGGTTATTAGACACTCCTAGAGATGTTGGCTCTAGTAAGTAATTGTTAAATGAGTTCGACATGATGGAGTGGGTTCCAAGTGAATGGAAGAATATAAATAGAGAGTGAGTCTCTCTATTTATAACACACACATTCACTCATTAAGGCGCATGAGTGAGAGAGGAGAATCTCTCTTAGTGTGTGAGAGAGAGACAAAAGTTGTGAATATCATCTTATTGTTTTGGGATTTTCTATTTTGGTGTTGATTTTATCTCTGAGGAATTTGCATGGTTTTCTCCTTTATGGTTTCCCTGAGGAAAATTCTTTATGTCTCTTGTCTCTTGTGTTTTATTGTTGTGCATGTTATTCTCTCAGTTAAAGATCCTAAGATCATAATGCTAGCTTGAATGATAAAAAAATAACATGGTATCAGAGCTAGCCTGAGAAGAAGACATTGTGAAACTATAGAAGCTAGGGCTTCTTACTTTTTGGGTCTCTCTCCACAATCCATCAGAAAAATTATGCTAGGATGACTCTCCATTGAAGGGCACATCTTTCTGTCGAAGCGGAATTCGATTCCGAGCATTTTCAGTTTTGGTGCGGAAAATTAGGGATTCTTGCAGAAGAGAAATTTTTTAGTGAGCCTAGAATAGGATTTCTCTCCTCATCAAAATCAAATTTTAGAGACCTGGATCAATTTTTTTGGTTGGGTGAAACTCTGGGAAAGTCAAACCCTAGTCTGACCCCGAGCTAGAAAAACCCTAAATACTAAACCTTCTAAGTTTTGGTACATTCTCTATATCCTGATATTGGCGAAGGATCAGGAGATGAAAATTGCAGAGGATGAATATAAAATATTTATTTACACTGTTTCCAAACTTATGCCTCATATTCACTATATTCTGGGAGATATGATCCCTCCAAGTTAGGGTTCCAGCCTCTTCTCGAATTCCTCCTTAAACAGGAAACCTGGGGAGAATTGATATATATTGAGATACAAAGGTCCAAATATGATTTTTGAAGATGTTCTAGAAAGCTAACAAAATTTACTTTATATGATATGAGTTTCAAACTCAGAATATGAACTAGTGACACGTGGCATTCCGTACAACTTCATTGTTCTGAACAGTTCTGTAACAGGTCACCTTGGTAAAATGATCATAAGTCCCAATTGGTGAAACCAATTCTGATGAAAACTATGGTGTTGGATTAAGAACATGCTAGGTTATCTCAGTGCGAAATTTTCTACATAGAGGTGCAATAATTTCAGAGATACCGTAGAAACAATAACAGACATTTTTGCAGAAGAAATTGGAAAACTAGGGCTTCCTGTTCCGGGAGCTTCCCTCCACTGTTTTCAAAAAATGAGTACATTAGAAAGCTCTAGTTGAAGAGATATATATTTCTATCCAATAATATCTGAAAGATTCCAAGTTTTTAAAATTATGGTTTCTCTAATAAACCCTAGATCAGCCAGCTCTGGAACCAGGACGGACACCTCAAATCGGTAAGATATAATCTTTTGCTATTTTCATTTGAGGTTCTCATTTCAAAGGGATCTATCACATAAGATTGATGACAAGCTTGGGAAATTTTATAAATTCCAAGAATTGAAGTATATGATCTCTCTAAAGAAATGAATTAGAAATCTACATAAGTAGAGAGGTTCCAGTTCTAGAGGGAGATGAGGCTCAAAGCCTTACACAAGAAGAACTTGGTCAAGACCAAGAAGATCATTGATGATTCAATCACGGATCAACTTGTACCACAAGTGTCTTCCCTAAAGACACCAAATATGTTTGATTCCTTTATCAAGCTATTTGAAGATAAGAACATAAATCAGAAGATGGCTTTGAGAAAACAGTTGAAGAATGTGAAGATCCAGAATGCAGAACAACTTGAAGTGGTAGAAAAAGAAATGGAGAATGCAGAAGTAGTGATAGCCATCTATAATGGCCTCCCAGGATCATGAATTCATTCATGCAAGGAATGTGTGCTAGAATGGAGTGATTACTTTCAGCAGACTCTGGGAAGAAGAAGAAGCTCAACTCATAAGAAGAGAAGAGAATATGGGAGCAACAGAAGATCAAGCTCTCACCATCCAAAGAAGATCCCTCAAGTGATGAGGAATACAAGTTACTCAACTCTTGAAGAACCTCTTATCCATCCTAGCATTTGGATAAGAAACGATGCTATTATGAATGAAGAAGACAATGAAGCTAAAGTCTCAAGAAGGAGTCTACCCATGAAATGAATAAAGATAAGTATTCAATTGTCATTTCATGCTATTGTTTTGTTATGCATTTGTTTATATTCAGTTGATGTATTATGCATGATAGGGTGTTTGCATTAATGACAGTATACTACTAATATGCATGTGATGGGTAAGTAGCTCATGGTGCTATACAACTCTCCATTGCTACTTATATATAATGAAACCTCTTTGCTGACATATTGGATTAGTGCACAATCTCAATGTTGTCCTGGTAGAGATGGAAGGCATCTAGAAAAGTTTCTATGAGATATGGATGAATGTTGTATTGGCTAAAATAGTGGCATGATCATACATTTATGCATAAGAATTCACTAGAATGAATATTCCTTATGAAATGTTTCTAACCATACAACTAATGCATTTGACTTGTAGGAAAGATTGCATACATAATCACCTACAAGCAAAGAAGAACGAATACTTGTTCCAAAGAACAAGTGACGACAGTTCAAAGATGAAGAAAAATATGATGAGTGCAGTGACATCATTGATGCAGAACCTTCCAGCCATGAAGAAGTAACCAAGAAGAAAGGGAAGACCAATTCAAAAAGAATGATGTCTAGGATGCAGTATTGATACATAAAGGGAAGTTTGTAGTTCCATCATGCAGTAGATGGAAACATCGTGGGATACAAAGCAAGGTTCGTAGCACGAGGATTCTCATGAAAAGAAGGCATAGACTACGAAGAGACATTTGCAACCAGTAAGAGTTGAAACACATACATGATGAGCTCGATGGATATCTTAATATTTTCTACAAGGTTGAAGATGAAAGTCTATACACTAGATGGTTACATAGAATATTAGTAGCATAGGAAACTACTTGTCACTCCGGTATAGGATGCTTCAGTGCATAGAGTACAGAAGGCAGAAGAAGTATGATGCTTCAGAGGGAGTGACTATAGAATATCTAAGGTTTGACATGGTACGACAGGATGGATAGATTACTAATGACTCTAGGATTTACTGAGAGTAAAGTGGATTCCAACCTTTACTTCAAGGTTGAAGGCAGAATACTAGTGATGCTCCTGTTATGTGTCAATGCACTATTTTTCTAGGCATGGAGGTGTGGAAGAATGCAGATGGAATATTTCTTGGACAAAGGAAGTATGCAGTAGAGATCCTAAAGAGGTTCGAGATGATGGAATGCAAGGTCATGAACACACCTATGGCATCAAGCATGAAGCTATTGAGTGATGCTTCATCAGAGATAGTTGATGCTACGATGTATCGTCAGATGATTGGGTCCTCGATGTACCTGATGAACACGAGACCATATATTTGCTTTGTTGTGAACACCTTGAGCCAGTTCCTGATAGATTTGATACATGTTCACTTGACTGCTGCAAATCATATTCTGAGGTACCTGAGGGTTACAATTGATTATGGGCTCATGTACGAGGTGAATCAGAAGATTAACCTAGAGGGTAATGTTGATTCAGATTGGGCAGGCAGTGCAATCGATAGGAAGAAAACTTCAGGGTGTTGCTTCATTATGGGATTAGATGTGATCTCTTAGTTTAGAAGGAAGCAATCCTATGTGGCATTGAGTATAGCTGAAGTAGAGTATGTCATAGCTTTTTCAGCTAGTTGTGAGGTAGTATGGCTACGGAAGCTATTGTTTGATTTATTTGATCTCCAGATGGATGCTACTTGTATATATTGTGACAACTAGAGTTGTGTGAAGTTCTCGTAGAACTCGATGTTCCATGACAAGTCGAAGCATATCGAGATCAAGTATCACTATATCAGGGATATGGTATAGAGGGGAGCAGTGAAGCTCTAGTATGTTACGACGGAGGAATAGATAGCTGATGTGTTGATGAAGCCATTGGCTAGGGTGAATTTCAAGTACTTCAGGGAGAAGCTTGGTGTTCTCCAGATCGAGGTTTCCTCCAAGGGAAAGTGATGAGACCCATAGCCATTTTGACATGGTGAGAGGATTGGTTCCTTCCATGGTCAGATGTAAGGGCTGAGCCATTCTGTCATGGTGAGAGGATTGGTTCCTTCCATATCATATATGAGTGTTGATATCCATAACCATTTTGGTGAGTAGGTCAGATATAAGGGCTGATCCATTCTATCATGGTGAGAGGATTGGTTCCTTCCATGTCAAATATGAGTGCTGAGATCCATATCCATTTTGACTAGTAGTTCAGATATAAGGGCTGAGCCATTCTGTCATGGTGAGAGGATTTGGTTCCTTCCATGTTAGATATGAGTGCTAAATGCCATTCTTGGAATGGAGGTACCTCATTAGTTACCAAGAACACTTAGTATAGGACTGAGAGAGCCATTTTGATGAGTAGGTCAGATGTAAGGGCTGAGACATTCTATCATGGTTAAAGGATTAGGTTCCTCCCATGTCAGATGTGAGTGCTAGCCATTCTATCGAGTAGGACAGATGTAAGGGCAATTTCCATTCTCCTGGAGAATGGAGGCGCCTGGTCAGTTACCAGGTAGCTCAGTCTGGGACTTGGGGCCATTCTGACGAGGGTGTAGGATTTTGTTCCTACCAGGTTAGATGTGAGTGCATGCCTTTTCGAACATGCAGACAAATTGTTTCCTTGTATGTGTCGAATGTAAGTGCAGAGCCTTTCTTTGATCATGTGTTTATCATATATAAGTGTTGAGCCTTTCTTTGATCATGTGTTGATTAGATATAAGTGCTATGCCTTTCTTCGATCATTGGTTGATCAGATATAGGTGCAGGATCCTTTTGGCATGGAGGATTGGTTCCTCACATGGCCAAGTGTAAGTGATGGGCCTTTCATCAATAATTGGTTGATCAGATGTAAGTGCTGGGCCTTTCTGATAGGGTTGTGGGCTTTGTTACCACATGGTCAGATATGAGTGATGAGAATGCCTTTCTAATATGATTATAGGTTAGTTCCTACATGATCTGATGTAAGTGTTGGGAAAATACCTACATGGTGGCTAGGACTACATCCAACATGAAAAAGGGTTGGCTCCGTATAAATTTCTGTGACAAGAAGAATCATGAGATAGCACCTGTGAAGATTCAGTATTGATGATCCAGCAGAGATGATCCAGATCAAGTGATGATCCAGATCCAGAGATGATGCTCTAGAGATGATCTAGATTGAGTGATGATCTAGATCCAGATATGATGCTTCAGAGATGATCCAGATCGAGTGATGATCCAAATCCAGAGATGATGCTCCAGAGATTATCCAAATCGAGTGATGATCCAAATCCAGGAATGATGCTACAAAGATGATATCCAGTGATGATGATACAGATTGAGTGATGATCCAGATCCATAAATGAAGATGACATGAAGATGAAGATGACTTGAAGATGATGAGGACTTGACGATGACCCAAATGATATAGAGAAGAAGACTTGTGCTGATAAATTGTGTCGAGAAAATACCTTCCTAGTTAAGAGGGAGTGTTGATGTAATTGTAACTTCAGAATGTATTCACTCGTATTTATTATGTATTGTAACCTGATGTTTATTCTAGGATGTATTGTAATGTAATTGTGTCATGTCATACCCCTATGTTTATTCCGGGAAGTTTCTATAATGTGAAAGTCATGTCAAGTCATTGTGGGTAACCCTCCTATTGGTCAAGGGTTAAAGTTCTTGCAGTTGTGGGGCCCTAGGGTTATTAGAATATCCTAGTGAATTCAACCCTAGGTGAGTCATTATAATTCAGGGCAATAGTCCCCACCATTGTGTTAAGGATAAACCTCCTTGTTGGTTGGAGGAGGCAAAGTCCCCACAAGTTATGGGGCACTAGGGTTATTAGACACTCCTAGAGATGTTAGCTCTAGTAAGTAATTGTTAAGTGAGGCTGACATGATGGAGTGGGTTCCAAGTGAATGGAATAATATAAATAGAGAGTGAGTCTCTCTATTTATAACACACACACTCACTCATTGAGGTGCATGAGTGAGAAAGGAGAATCTCTCTCAGTGTGAGAGAGAGAGAGATAGAAGCTGTGGAGATCATCTTACTATTTTGGTATTTTCTATTTTGGTGATGATTATATCACTGAGGAAGTTGTGGGGTTTTCTCCTTTATGGTTTCCCTGAGGAAAATTCTTTGTGTCTCTTGTCTCTTGTGTTTTATTGATGTGCATGTTATTCTCTCAGTTAAAGATCCTAAGATTATAATTCTAGCTTGAATGATAAAAAATGAACACATATCCTCCCTTTAATTGCAATGAGGTCTTAGCAACGAAACCATTTGTTAGCATGATCCACCAACAAAGCCTCATCAATAGGGGTTCCCACTCGGTTGACACCCAACCAACGTGATCTCCCTGAGCACTGGCCCAAACAGGTTTGATCATGCCCAACAACACCCATGGAGCATATGAAATCTCACACGAGATGTCGAGGGAGAGCTGTCAAGGGAGAATTGTCAGAACCAAGTTTCTAGCAGTGGGAAGGTAGGGTACGTTCTCAGTGATTGAACTTCATAATCAATAGATATTCCAGAGATAGTCTATCACATCTTGCATTATATATCTATAACTAGTAAATCACTGATAGATCGCATTACTTCATTCATCATCGTAGTAACATTTATTCATAAAACATCCATCATAGTCATTGCAGATCAAGAAGACAGAGACATAAGAAATAATATCATTTCAGAGCAACATCTGTCATGTCATATTACTTCTGTGCAACAGATCCAAGTTATACAATAATTCTCCATAGAAAGAGAATGATCACTTCCCAGATTCACTAGTTGATCAACATAGACAGAGAAAAAACTACTCAAGACAAAATGAAGCGACAAAAGAACACCTTAGATCACAAACAAGATTGATCACATGATCTCTCTCATCAAATCTATATCTTTTACACTTGCAATTCTAACTCTATATATAGGCTTGCACCTTTACATTCAAGGTCTACTTCTAACTAAATTGTAACAAACTCATGACCTCTATCCACAAAATGTGGTTAGTCTGTACAAAATTGCATAAATATTTCCAAAAACGGTTATTGTTCTACCTATCGTGTTGTTGTGGACCTTTGCAATGGCGTGTGAGCTTGAGCAGCCTACGCGGTGCTGCGCAACTCACTTACCCAATACCCCTTCCAACATCACTTTATTAAGTGGGGAATCCATCTCCCATACTGCTTGTTTCCTGAATAATTTGGAATCAATGGGACTAAAAACTATTTCGGGGTCCCATTTCTTGCATTGCACTCCAACAATTAAGAGTGCTCTCCAACTCATACCATTAGGAAAGAGAATTCCTGGATCCCATTTTCTTGTATGCATTCTTCCAAACATCTTGAGTTCATAATATATATCATCAAAGTACATAACAACATAATAAAAATATACGTCAAGGAGGTGCCTCATCAAAAAATCATGAAAGTGCTTATACCTCCAAGTGAGTAGACTACCATTTTCCAAGTGCATACATGCTTCAAGTGATCTATAAAATATGCTCCAATGAAATAGGTGAGGATACCATGTCCTATAATGCCGCTCTCAAAGAATGTAATCTGCATCAAAATAATAATCGGCCATTTGTTCTTTCATCCCAGAAGTGAATGAAGAACCTCCACCAAAATATGAACCAAATAAGGAGCAAATAAAACATGAAGACTTCAAGTGGCTCAAAGAAGTCTCATCAACACATCCATGAATTAGAGAATCATAAAGATATAACAAAGTATGTGTCTGCCAACAAAATTTTTCTCCAAACATAAATATATTCACCCCAGTGTTGGATGAAGTTCCTCCAACCTCAAATGAACCAAGTGTTGAGCAAGAAAAACCATGAGTCTTCAAGTGACTCAAATTCATATCATAGGCGCATCCATGTAGATGTACATCATCATAAAGTAACAAAGGATGATTCTAAAAATGTGAATAAGAGAGTGTTCCAACCATGTCATCATAGAAATCAAATCTATAAGTTCCATACTCCTCATGTGGCACCATAAAAAAGAACCCTTTCACCCAGACTTCATTGAGACTAATGCTGCAAAACATGGAATTGTAGGATGTAGGAGAATGAACTAACTCACCCAAATGATCAAAAAGTGCAGAATTTTCATCATGGTAAGGATCCATATGGGCAATGTCATGCATCTCCTTCAAAATTGTGAAACCTTTGTCATAGGTTGGTTCCAATGTAGAGGAATTATGCTCTCCTATAAACATTGCATAACCTTCATCAAGAGAGAATTCAAGTTCCTCTTCCACCACATCAAGTGTTTTAATATATTCAAGTTCAACTTCAAACACTTCAAGCACATTCAAATTTCCACATTTATCAAGATCCTCCATGTCATGAGAATCCTCCAAACAATCTATCATTTGACAGTCTAAAACATTGGAGGTAAAACAAGCATCTTACAACTTTTCAAGAAGTTTCTCACTTTGAATTGTGAGCTTAAGATTATCCTCATTATTCTTCAAGTATGCATCATTTAACAATTCATTAAGCTCAAATAAATGGTTTCTATCAAAAAGAAAATACATGAAATCACCTTTGATGTGGCACATTGCTCTTTGAATCTTATCCATGTCTTCAAGGAAGGATGTTTCCCCCAATGAAGTAGCTCTCCAACGAGAATTTGACACTAATGCTTGAGTGTCATGGAGTATCTTAAGGGATTCTTGGATATCCCTTTCACTCATTTTCAAGGATCCTTCAATGAAGGATGGTTCATGGGAGTGAACTTCCTCTTCTTCTTCATTTTAGATTTGATAAACTCCTTGAAGCTCAAGTGGTGATGGGGATATTAGTTCTTCATTTTCTACTACGAGTTCTTCATCTTTATGCTCATGAAAAATTTAGATTGCAACAACATTTTCATATCTGATCTCTATGTCACCAACATATAGTTGTGATCACCCATCATTAGGTACTCCTTCATAGTTCAAACATCCATCCGTAGATTCCCTTTGGTCCATGTCGATAGTATAATTTGTTTTAGAATGATATAAATAGTTTCAAGGTACTCTTATTCCTTATCATGTGATGTTTCCTCATATTTTTCAAATTCATTTGGGAGTGACTTTCGATCCTCTTGATGTAATGCTTTTTCTTCTTCACCACCAACAGAAATTTGTAGCTCCTTGGTCTCCTCCCTACTTGTGCATTGATGATTATTCCTTAATGAGTTCTTATTTGAATCATTTTTCATAACTTCCTTCAACCAATCATTAAGTTCTTCAAAATAAATGGTCTTATGTTTATCTTCATGATGGAAACTTCTACTACCCATAAATTGGCTAGCCATCAATTCAAATGCTTGCTTAACCTGCCTGGTCATATCATCACCACATGAGTTAATGACTTTATTCAATTCATCTATACCATCCATAACTTCAATAGGTTCCAATATCATGCTCGGATACCACTGTAATTTCCCCTTTTTGGAAATTTTATCAAAATGACCAATTCTTCAATTCTTTCACAATGTACTCAAATTCATCTTCTTACAACTCTAGTTATATGGATTGAATTGATTCCAAAATTCCTCCAATTCATTTAAAATTTGGTGAGGAAGGTCCTGAGGGGTTATGGGAAATATTTGCACATATTTAATACATATAATCAACTTATATACCCAACCATGGTCTGCAATTTTCAAGGGAATAAATTTCGGGACAAGACTAGTCAATTTGGGAGGTGGAAATCTGCCCTCGGTCCTGGAAGAAATCTCTTCACAACACTCTACAACCTTCACTAATGGTGGGTATGATACTTGGATCTGTTATCAGAAATTAATTAAAATATATTTTAAGCATCATATTTGGTTTTGGGTTCGAATAGGTATCCAAGAGAACACCATGAATTTACTAGTAGTTTTGAGTTTCCAACCCCCAATGGTAGATGACTCCAAATAGCTCGAAATGGTATTGAATTGTATCAGAAGGTGTATGAGTGATATAATAAATTAATTTTAATTTTAATTAATGTATTATTTCCTTCAAAATACTTCTGAAAGTCTATATCAAATTCTGAATAAGATAGATGCTTTAACTAACAATTTTGGGGCTCAAATCCCCCCCGGGGTGAATGAGAGAAATGGATTCCCAAGTGTGCTGAAAACCACTCAAATTATGAAATTGAATCAGGGTATATTTATAATGAATTATAACATACTGATATAAATAAAAAAATTGACCTCCCATGATCGTTATCACTTCCTTCAATCAGATATAAAAAACTAGTTCTGGACCCTTGGGGAAACGAGATCTAGTTTGCTCCAAATGATATGAGATTCGACCCAATGGCCACAAATTATCATTTACTGAATATGAATACCATATTATACATTAATTACAGTTAATATATTTATAAATAATCAATTTTTCACACATATATTTGATTCCATCAAGATTGCAAGAGTTTACAACAAGGTATTGGGGAAATGGCACTGTTTCTTCAATATTGGAAAATAATACATGAGAAATATTGGAATTTATACCTGATATATTTCTGAAATTAAATAAAATAAAATTTAAATCATAATACAGAATACTGGATCAAGACAATCTCCCTCAAAGATATGGATAGCTCACCAAGTGCGCCTCACTCCATAGAGCTGAAATATGGTGAGAAAACTAGAGATGAATGGAAGAGAAAGATGATATTGATATTTCCATGAGATTACTGTAGCTTGCACATGTAAATTATGAATCCATTTAATCTCCTTGAAATACCTAAGTTTCCTCTCCAAATCACCAATTAGGATGGGAATATTTCACCCTCGAAATCGGCTAAGGCAAGGAACTAGTCATCCACTACCTCTCTCTTCACAAACCCAAATTCATCAAATGATGAAAATCCATTATATTGTTTTATTAATTTATTTTATAAAAATATTTATCCTTATAAGGTTCCCCAAAGCATCCATAAACCCAAGACAAGTCGAATTGGTGTGATTGCTCATGCTTTTCCATGTGGCCTCTCTCTTCCTCTTCCATCTTCCCCCAAATTTGAGTAGGAGCCTCTTGGCCTTCTCCAAATCCTATGATCTCCCTATAATATGATCTAGTCAGTATTGAAATGTCATATATGTCATATTTCATANTCATTGGTGTCATAGATGTCATAAATGTAAGGGGAATCTAGCCAAGTGTCCATGAAACTCCCATTTGGCTCTTCCTCTCCTATGTAAGTTAAAATTCATCCCAATTTATACCTATGAAGTATATGGATAAGTATATTAACCTTATAATCCATCCAAAAACATTAGGCTTCCCATAGATTCGAGATTGCAAGAGGAGGATCCCATGTGGCAGCAATTTTCTAGCTTGTGTGGGCCCCATATTATCCATGTGTCTCCATGCTCCATTGCCACTTCAATTTTATATTGTATTTATTTAATAAGACACATTATTAAATATTTATCCCTTTCTAATTTCTAAACATCATTTATTATCCCCCTTATTCCAAATCTCAAATCTTCCACCCCCAACCTAGGAAACTAGTGATTTTCCTGCTTGGCAATTATTTGACTTTTAGAATCCATTTGACAAATTTAATGAATATGGAAAATGTGATTTGGCCATTATTGACCAATGAAAAATTTGGGACACTACATATGGATCCCGAGACCAACCTTGAAACAGAGCCTAATTAGGTTACAAAAAATGGGAATTTCTCCTGACAGCTGTGAAGTGGCACATTCACCATGATTGCTACATGAAATAGGGAATATGGAATCTCAATCCTGATGGATAAAAATGGTAATGTGTATGTTGGGTCTCAGGCTCACTTGATATAAAAATGATGGATTATGTTTGTTCCAACGACTTCCTGCCGACTCATCTCAACCCGTTCCTTCTCATTTTTGGGCGTGCAATGTCTATTTAGTCATTTTGAACCTTTCAAATGCCTTCCACTGATCTGGAAATGGTAGGTCTAGTTGGGGAATCTCTTTCGCCGGCACGTGTAGCTCGATGTGGTCCTTGTAAGAAAATATTTACAAATGCATGCATGCTTCTTTGAAGGAGAACATGATTTCAAATCCATAAGAAAATTTGTCTACAATTACCCTACCGGACAGTGGTTGATTAATATCTGCAAAATCTACATGGTATTGTCTATATGCAATCAGTTTCACATATTATTCATCCTTAGTCAACATAGCACCCTTCTCTTTCTAGAAGAAGGGGATCCATTTCTTGAACAATGGATCAAACATGTCAATAAACAATTTCACTTAGTGATCCAAAATATCAACCTGTGCTTGGACACTTTCCAGGTGGTGATATTTGTTTATAACCTTCCTATCCCAAGTCATGATGGAGATCCTATATTTGATATTGGCTTTGTTTAGATCATCCTCCGACATGATGTTCAGAAAATCAATAGAATTCTTGGAATATTCAACTGGTTTCTTGTTCAAATTGTCTCTTATTGCTATCAGATCCTGTCTAGATGAGTCTATTACCAATTCCTTATCAAAAACATAGTCCAAATAGGTCCTGAATTTGTTTTCTTCTTCAATAATGGCATCCCAGATAATGTGCTTTTCCCCTTGAACCTGCAGTTGGTCTGGCACCTGTTTAGTCAATTTATCATTCTTTGTGTGCAGTTCTTGACATTTTTCCTCCCAGGAATTAGACTTGAATTCCCAAGTCTTCTTTTCCTGTTCAATTTTTTATGCCGTGTTCTCCAAGGTCTTGTTTTGGTTTCTCAATACAACTAACTCTAAATCCTTGAAAATTTCCTGGGACATAGCCTGGACTATGGCCTGTTCACCTGATTGAGCTACATGATCCATAATCCTATCTTCAAGCTCCTTCTCTTTTTCCTATGATTTCCTCTCCATCTCATCATACTTTACTTTAAAAAAAAATTCACTTTACACCACTAAAGCTATGTCCTTTTTCCATTTCTTCTCATTGTCAGCAAAATTTAACAACCTTGATTTGCAATCCATTAACTCATTCTTCAAGCGTTATTTTTCCTTCTCTATCTCAGCCAGCTCAGGTCCTTCTATTAACTGGGTGGAAGGTATTTTTAACTTATTTTTGAGCAACTGGATTGCATTTTCCTTTTAATCCAATATCTTCTTCATGCTTGCTCCTTTATTAGCCTAAACCCCATCAGCTAAAATATCTTCCTGCATATTTTTTATTTGTGCCTGATGCGCCCTATTTTCTACATTTTCTTGTCTTAGTTGGTTCTCAATTTTACTATTGGTAACTTCCAGCTTAGACAACTTCAGTGTGGACTTCAAAAAGTTTGTAAACAAGATGTCCCCAGTATGTTTGTGAAAATGAATCATATCTGGGATGGGGATGTCTTCTAGGTTCATCTTTATTTCACCAACTTTTCTATTTGTTGCTAATGCCAAGTTTAAAGTGTCGTGGGCTTGGTCTTTGACAACAATGTGTCACACATCCTGACTAGAAATATTCCTTACCTTTGCACATAGCCTTAGAGTTTCCTCTACAGTCATATATTTCATTTCTTTATAGTTATCCAGTAGCTCCATGTTATCCCTGAGTTGTGATGTAGAGACAGCTGGAGTGTCAGCAAAGGAATATTCCTTGACCTCAAACACTCTTTCTGTCACTTTCACCTTCTTCTTTCCTTTGTCCTCTGTTGAATTTTTGACCAGTTCTACCTCTTCCTCAATATTCTACTTCTAGGGGGTCCTGGAAGTGTCTTCTTCTTCAATGTCCATGGGGTCTGAAAGCTCCATTTTGTTAGTTTTATCAGAGTAGCTAGCCAGAGGAGTAATGTTTGTAGCTTCTGAAACCACCTTAGAAATATTGTGCATCAATGAGACAATGTTCTTTATAGAAAAAACATAATCCTCATCCATATCAGCATCTTTGGTATTTTCCTTTAGTTAGTCATCCTAATTGGCAACATATTTCCACCAAAACATTTCCACATGTTTGAAAGGCTTTATTTTCATAGCCTTCCTTCTATCTGAAATGACCTATTGAGGATCATAATCAACTGTAGTTCTGTAGGGAATCCCATTTCCTTCAAAAATTTCTCAATCATGGTCATGGTAGTTTTGTTCTTGATGGCGAAAGTCCCTACCAGTTAAGGATACTTAATATCAGTAGAATTTTTGTATTTCAAGAAATGTTATGTTTCTAATATCAATGTCTTCCTAATAAGCTCCATGGATAAAAACCAGGGGGTAAGGAAGGATGGAAACATATATGAGGGATGAGTGAAAATATACAATCTGATCACAGTCCCATTTTCAAATAAGAATGAGTCCCCTACCCTGCTATTTGTATAGAACTGCAAAATAGCTCTCATTTTAGGTAATAACCTGGGAAGTCTTTTCTAGAACATAACATTGTATATTTCTTCCATGAGGAAGTTCATGAAATCTATATAATACTTTCTCATCTCCTTAGTCAATACCATCTCAAGTAATTGAAAATCCTATTCATTGTGAGCAAGGAACATCTTCAGCAAATAGGATTGGAACCTAAAGGTGGTGATCCTACTGAAGTTCATAAGCTGAGAATGGATACTCTCAGCAAGGAATTCATTGAATTTGAGACATGAAACCTGCATTGTCTGATCTGGCTTGTTTATTTGATTGGAAAAGTTCTTAAAACAAAAAGAAAACTCATGAGAGTCTCGGTGATGTATGTATCAGTAGCTAGACCTAGGAAATGGCTTAACAGAGTAACGGTGCACTGAGTTTCTTCATTGAAAAAGATAGAATCAATTGGAAAAGGTTGGTATTACAGGTTTACACTAGACTTGAATAATTTCTTGAAAAAATCATGCTTCTTTTCTATCAAAGTCTCCTGGAAACACTACAGTATGGACTCTTTGTTGTAATCCTGCGCCCTTACAAAAAAATTATCAGGGACTAACAAGGACTTCCTAATGGATAGAGGATTGACAAGGCATGGGACTATAGAGTCGGTAATGTCCATAATCACTCTCTCAGAAACAGATTAGTTATCGATGTACCAGGAAATGAATTTCGGTAAACTTGGGGTTTGGTCAGTCGTGAAAAAATGGAAGTAGGACTAGTGAAAGTTATGTATATCGATGCCTTTTTATCTAAGTAATATCATTCTCTCCTTAAGCTCTCTAATGGGTTCATTTAGAAGTATAAAAATTAAGCTCGCATGAATCTATGAACCAAGAGAAAAATTACAAATATATCTCACAAACAATTTACTCAGTATTGATATGAAATAGTGCAAAAAATGGCTTGCAGTTGTATAATGGTTTCATTAATAAAAATCAAAAATGGATACAATATGGATGATGTTTACAATGTAATACACTAGTATTGATAACCAGAAAATTGGAATACATGAGAGGAAATTTGAATGGATATATCTCACAAACAATTTACTCAGTATTGATATGAAATAGTGCAAAAAATGGCTTGCAGTTGTATAATGGTTTCATTAATAAAAATAAAAAATGGATACAATATGGATGATGTTTACAATGTAATACACTAGTATTGATAACCAGAAAATTGGAATACATGAGAGGAAATTTAAATGGATAACTGGACATGTCGAAATCACTATCAGAGCCTAACTAGTTAGCTTCAGTTATCTAAATTAGTGGCTCAATCAGTTATAATTAGTTAAACTAGTATAACTGAATGTAATTGACTAATAACTAGGATTGACTAGTCACCAACTGAACTCAACTGAAGGAAGGTTGGTGTCGGCACTCCCATTGGCTCCTAAATTGTAGGGATTGGTCTATGAGGTGCCTAAACTGATGCATGTAAGTGCAGTCATTGAAAGTTAGCCTCAATTAGTGTTCCCCACACTCTATTTTCTGGTACAGGTGGCCCCATTAGGCCAAGTGGACCCAATGGTACTAGTGACTCAATAATGACTACGAAGACTCTTAAATTAGGCATAATTGACAAAATTAGACAAGTGAGGATTATAATCCTAACACCCCCCCCTGAATGCTAACTTGGAAAATTTGTGGGCCCTGGTAAATAAGACCATAGGTCACCCATTACAACTAAATGAAAAATTAACTGCTTAATGCAAACAAGGAAATGGGGAAAAACCTCATGGGAAAAAATACCCCCCTCAAACTAAGCAGGTAAAATCAGGATTGAAGCTTGTTCTTCTGTGCACAGGTATTCGGGGGCCTGGAATGTGAGATTATCCATCATTATTTATAGAGGAATATTCCTCTTTGGGATAATAATAATATGCTCAACTAAATCATAAATATAGACAGCTACTGGATGAAAACTGGACCCATGTAGAGCAACTGAAATCAAGTGATAAGAGAGAAAAAGTGCTTGAGAATTCGAACCATCTGAGGAACAACCAAGAAACTGATATATTGAATCCTTGAAAATAAAACCATGTGAGGTAATATCAGCTCCAAGTTTTAGGAGAAAGTGTCTAAGCGAATACAGAATTTGTCCATCCTGACTAGTTCTTTGAGGAGATGCGCATGTGATCAAATACAAAGGTAGATAATCCCTAGGACTATGGAGAGTGAATGCTTGAGCTCCATAATCTGATATATATTCAGAAATAACCAATGAATCACAAAATACAATATCATCAACCTCATAAGAGGAAACTAACATCAAATCTCCAACAACAAATTTGAAGAAGACTTGTGGTACTTGAATTTTCACACCAAAATTGATGAGACCATATACAAGCATGACTGAAGGCTCTTGGAAATTAAAATTCAAACCAAATAATATCAGATAATATCCAAATAATATAATATAATATCCAAATAGTTTCATATCATATCCAAAAGTGTGTTCCACGGAGATGGTAGATGCACAGTTTTCTCCTTCTTCAAAATTATGAATATTGGTGCATGCAATCTTGTAGGAATTTGATAGAAGATCTAGATATAGGAGAGTGAATGGATCTCTCCTACAATATGATATTATTTACAAAATATCCAAATCATTACTTATCAATACACCAACATAAAAATTACAGGGAGATATATCGAATTCCTCTTCACTTTCGGAAGCAATCACTGGGAAATTTTGCACAGAGTTTAAAGGAGAATCACTAGAGAATGTTTGCATAGAAATGCACCATAGTTTTTCTTCAACATTAGAGATTCAAATGTATTCTTATGTATCACCCATATGAGAATATGAGATATAATATATCTCATAAACTTCCGGATCATCAAGAGAAGGATTCACTGCAAGGAGACTTTCTTCATTTCGAATTGACTATGTAAAAGATTACGCTTCTTCTTCATATTGAACAACTTCATCAGAGAGATTAGAGGCCAATAATTATGAATCAAGAACTCTTGTGGTGTTGGGTGTGCTCTCCAAAGTGCTATTATGATCCTTGTTGTACTTGACAAATATTCTGTCCAATTTTTTCCAGAGATCCTTTGGGTATTCAACAGAATGAACAAGGTAGCGCAAGCTTGGAGAAAGAGATAGACAAATTGTTCCAAAAGCTCTATCATCGTCATTTAGCTAGTCATTCTCATCCTCATAAGACTCTTTACCAAGTCCAATAGACACTTCATAGAGATATTGTCTCTTGAGAGATGAAATCATCTTCAACTTCCATTTTGAATATCTTGTGGATGGAGTAAGAAGAGGAATTGATAATTTCAAATCCATATGAAGTTGTACCTGCAATTACAAAAAAAACACAAAGTAAGGTCAAACAAACTGCACTTTTGTATTTTTAATCAAACCTGGCTTAGCTAATCAAACAAGCATAATCAACAATTCCTTTGGCTAGGAATTATGTGGTAAACTCTCCTCTTCTGGTGTAGAGCTCGATTTTTTTGAGTTTTTTTTTATCAAATTGCTTCATTGATCCAACATGAAATCCATAGAAGGAGAAATGCCTTGTCATGTCGAGGCTTTGATACCATATAAAAATTGATCTCATAGGAATCTATGAGCCAAGACAAAACTCACACATATATCTCACAAACAATTTACTTAGTATTGACATGGAACAGTGTAAAAAATGGCTTGCAGCTATATAATGCTTTCATTAATAAAAAAAATAAATGGATACAATATGGATGATGTTCACAATGTAATACACTAGTATTAATAACTAGAAAATTCAAATACATGAGAGGAAATTCGAATTGTTTAACTCACTCTGACTGAATGGATAACTGGGCATGTATAAATCACTATCGAATCCTAACTAGTTAGCTCCAGTTGTCTAAATTAGTGGCTCAATCAATTAGAATCAATTAAATTAGTCTAATTGAATGTAACTGGATGTAATTGAATTTAACTGAATGTCACTGGATGTAATTGAATTTAACTGAATGTAACTAGATGTAACTGAATGAAATTGACTCATAACTAGGCTTGACTAGTCATCAACTGAACTCAACTGAAGGAGGTTGGTATCGACACTCCCAGTGGATCCTAAATTGTAGGGATTGGTCTAAGAAGTGCCTAAAATGATGCATGCAAGTAAAGTCAGTGGAAGTAAGCCTCAATTAATGTTCCCCACACTCTAGTGACTCGTACAGGTGTCCCCATTAGGCCAAGTGCACTCAATGGTACTAGTGACTCAATAATGACTAAGAAGACTCCTAAATTAGGAAAAATTGACCGAATTAGATAAGTGAGGATTATAATTATAAAAATCACATTTTTGAACACCTCAACATCCCTATCTTTGAAAGCTTGTTCTACATTCTTGTAATGTAGGTCTTGAACCTCCACATTCTCAACTTGAGCCATTTTATAGTTTAGGAGGGGACAAAAGGCCTACCTGGAGGTTTTGACAGGTGGATGAATGATGTCGTATGTGATGGATTCTCTTGCACTATTCTAGATCTCACTTTTCAATGCTCTGGAGAATAAAATAATGCTGCAAATTCACATGCATGGTACTCTTTATAATTTTTTATGCCCTTATCGATCTCACATCTTCGTTTCATTTTCAATCGTAGATCTAAATATTCAACAATATAATTCATCCAAGGATGCAACCTTTCCTCACCATTGATCTCTCCAAGATGCAATCTACGTCATCGATGTTATCTTCCTTGATCTCCATTTCACAGTCCCTTTATTTTTTGTTTCCCCTCGCATCTTTGAACTGCGAAACAAACCACGGTTGTATATCTCGTCTATGAGCAATCTCAACTATTCAACGGTGTGTCCTATTCCCAATTTCATGATCCCTCATCTTTTTTATCGTCATGCATATCTCCATAGTGAAACTATCATGGACCATTGATCTAACCTCGGCCAGATCTCCATCGTCTGATGGTGTAGGCACTACAAGACTTCACATCACCTCATCCTCTTAGCTTCCATGCACCTCCTCTCCTAAAAATAATCCAAGACTATTGATCAAATCCCTACCAGATCTCCACTGTTCAAATTCACGGGGCCTACCATTCCTTCACAGCCCATCACAGTCTTATATCTCGTGCATGTTTGGGCGGCGAAATGATTCTCCTCCATAGATATTCCCCATCTATATTGTGCGGGTCCCTCGAGATTTTGTAGTTCCAACATGCCTTTAGATCTCCTCCATATTTCCACTATGAAATGCATCTCCACCATAAATCTATCCCACTCAATATCGTGACCATTGGAATAGAAGGACCCTACAAGATTTCGTGACTTTGACAAAAGTTATCCTCGGTGTATGTTAGTTGTGTGAAATACCCATCCACCATTGATATTGTACAACATCCAATCTTTAACCATTGAAACATGGGAATCCTAACCTATTTTTCACATCTCCATAGCTCATTCCTTCATGCATATTTCTCCAATGAAATCTTCCTCATCCATCGATCTATGTCATCTACTCATCTGACGGTTGATCCTGCTCATCATTTAATGTTGTTCATGAAAGTCAATCCTTTATTATAAACTCTCATATTTCCTCGGTGAAATCATTATCAACCTTTGATTTTATTTTCCATGGATCGTACACCATTCATTTTGCCACCGGATAACTGTGAGCGGATTTTCATGTTTGAACCATAATGAAGGGTCATAAATCTAGGATTTTGGATGTTTGGTCATGCCAAACCATGGGATAATTAGTTTTTCTATTTAGTTTTACGAAAATCTTCCCAAACAACCTCCAAATCACCATACATGAATTTTTTTTCCTATACCCCCTTCAGTTTCACAGATCTAGAGCTTCGTAGGGGAAATAGTGCAACTGCCTATGTAGAAATATCCAAAGTTTAGCACATGAGATAAAAACAACTCCAAATCAGGGATGTTATCCTCCCTATTAGGTATCAAAGAACCACGTATACCATGTTCCTTATCCATTGGGATGATCCCAATCATTTCCTGAAAACCCCACAGCGGGCTCTGAAAACAAAAAACTGAACAGTTGCTGAAAAATAAACTGAAATAATTGCTTAAAGGAAATGCTCGCCATGCCAAGCTTATTCATATCTACCTACCCTACTAAATGAGAATCAATGCCTGGTCAAGTCACTTTTGACTTCCAGTGAATCCAATCAAGGAAATTATTCCATACTCGAATTTTCTCCTCGTACTCGCTTAAAAAAAACAATGAAGGACCAAATGGAAAAAGGTTATGATAGCGAACTTGATCTCTACTACACAGCCATAACTATCCATTCACACTACACAACATATCCACATTTATAGCCACTAGGTCATGATAGGCTCTAGAAAATTAGGTTATGCATCTACCATGACAAGTCTGCTCCGTGTATTCAGCCACTGGATCATTAAATCAAGGTCAGTATTCATATAATCTTGTCATTTTCTTGCCCCAATACTATTGTTCCAACTGTATCTTCCCCTGCACATTGTCCAATTGTTGTTCAAAATAACCATGCAAGGGATTCTCATGAAAACTTGTAAATGAGACATCAGTTACTTCACTCCAAATGCCAGAACCCAAAACCTGCTTTCCCTCATGCATTTCACAGAGAATATATTCAATAGAATCAAGTGAACTAAGATATTCTTGATATAAAAGTTCTAAATTTGAAGAACAAGAAGAGACATCCCACATAGGACCCTAATCTTCTTAGTAGCTATCCTCATATTTATCATACATTGGAGGACTGAAATATTCTTCAAAACCCCCATAGACAGTACTTGCAATGGGTCGGATGCTTTCTTCATCAAACCAATTATAATACTCCTCCTGTATGGCTCTAGGTTGATCATTTTTTTGCTCATAAAGAGAAAAACTAGAATGCACATCAAACTTTACTGGTTCACCCTCCTCATTATCCATTCCCAAAAATGTTATGACATCATTCCTAACCTCCATTTTCTATGTTTGATTAGAAACCCTTAATCTTTGTTTCAAAAAATCAAATGAGGAAAAGCACAATGGTAAACAACTACCTTCCTCCTACTGATTGTAATATTTGTGAAAATAAATATTGTAAGCAAAGGATAGCTTTAGTAGTTTTTCTCCCCCTCTTCCACTAGTAGATAAGGCTTTGTAAATTATTGCAACTCTTCAGGTTCAATTCGAGCTTGCTCGACCCACAAGGGTCCTTCTTCAACTACCGACTCTGAATTTGATTCCTCCTTTGATTTAAAATGTAAATGGTTTTTGGGGATTACTTGATACCTTGGGGAAGTGAGGGATCCCCTAGAGTCCTGATCCCTTTGTTGTTTCCCTTATTTTTTTGTGGGAGGTGGGATAAGGTCCATAATGAGTCTCTCCATATATATTTCCATAACATCCTTTATTGTGCCCATCTTGGCCTCTTGTGAGATTGAGGAAAAAGGCTAGATGAGCTCTTTATCCTTCCCTTCGTATCCCTTCTCTCTCCTTTTCTCTCTAGCAGTAGTTAGGTTTATTTCTACCTCTATTACATCATTCATCATATCCTACACAGAGGCTGATTTTATTTCACTTAGCCATAGGGTGAATTCACTATAAAATGCCTCATCATATTGCAACTGGGTAGAGCGAAGGGGAGGCCTGAATTGGGAAGGGATAGCATGATACACTTTCATAAACCTGTAAGAAAATTCCTGGACAGATTCACTCTCCCCCCTCTTCATGGAATGGGATTAGGACAAGCACTTCCTAGGGTCTCTCTTCTCTTCCCATTGGCTCTTGAAAGAATCCTTAAAATCTTGATAGCCTAGGATGGATTTGCCTGGAAAACTAGTGAACAATCTCCTTGCCTCTCTAGCAAGGATTTGGGAAAACAGTCTAACTTTAATGTCCTCATGGTATACTTCTTCTAGGTTA
Organism: Pseudotsuga menziesii; assembly: GCA_001517045.1. Taxonomy (NCBI): domain Eukaryota; kingdom Viridiplantae; phylum Streptophyta; class Pinopsida; order Pinales; family Pinaceae; genus Pseudotsuga; species Pseudotsuga menziesii. The sequence continues at coordinate 75,624 of LPNX010096960.1, read as the reverse complement.
TTTCAGTGTACAAACCATCCCAAGTGATCCTCAGTTGAATACCCCTTTTCCCCATTAAATTGCTTGAGATTTTGGGCGTACCCCTGGGGAAGGTCATGAAGAAATGCAGTGAGAAGTATAGGGGAGAACCTTTTAGATTTCCTTGGGGTTATAGAAGAGCTATGAAGGACTATAAAAATGAATAAGGAAGGTTGTTTAAGCTATGAAGTGGTGGGAGATAAGGTCGTGGCAGGAGACAGTTCTTTGATAGTGAAGTTTACTCAGGCTAATTTAGAGGTAAGTGCAAGGTGTTCTTGGTCAAATAAGTGGGTAGTATCAACAAATATATCAATTGTAGCACCATGAGTTTCATAGGGATGATCCTTTTTCTTATGTGTCTCGGCTGAATTATCCTGGTCAAGGTCATATGTACAAGATGAAGGGCTACTTTCAATTCTTAAAGAAGGATATACAGTGGTGAACCCATGTTCTAGTCCTAAGCATAATGAACAATGCAAAACTTATTTGACCATCCTAGGGAAGGATATGAAAAAAATTACTAGAAAGGACAATATATCTCGAAGAATATTCACAGTGGAGTACCTCATTTTTCACCATGGCTTTCCATTGCTGTTTTATTGAGGTCATTTTCCTAGTAGGGTCACCATAGAAACTCTAAAAATATTTGCAGCTTCTGGGTGGTCGGTATTCCTAGTGGAGTCACCTTCCAAAGGCTTTGAGTGGATTTTTCAGAGCATATACAACCTATATGTGTCTAGGACCAGTTTCTCAACTAGGTCATAGAACTAAAACAATGTCATTCCCTCTAGGAGATAATGGCATTTAGTGTCCCCGACAATGGTGCTAAGATGTTATCACCCTGTAATTTTCCTATGGTTGTGGTAGGAAGTCACTAGGGTAACCATTTCAAACCAATATTTAGAGTACATTCTAGCCATTGCAGTCAGAGAGGGCTCTCTCTTCTCACAAGAACATTCACATATACATTTAGCTTGATAAGCACTCAGAAGGATATATTTCTGATGGGACAGATTTGTTTATAAATTAAAATATTGAAAGACAGATAGATATAAAAAAACCATTGGGAAATGGAGTCACAGTCTGAATCATTCAAGGATATTACAACAAAAAATGAACCATGATTTTCCCATATGTATTCTGAGGAAAAGTAAGTGTAATATTCAGCCAAATATATTCAAGTGATGGCAGTAGAAAGGAGAAAAATTCAAGTGTAGCAAGAAGCATCTATATATGGATGAATCTCTTGATACACCTTTAGCAGAACAACAAATAACAAAAATGATAGAAATGGAGTATCTAACAAGGATGAATTCCACAAAAATTATCATAGACATTGCAAATGATACATCTGATGGCAGGAGTGCTTAATGAAACAAATTCCTTTCATACAACTAGAAATCATTAGCAGGAATTAACATATATGGAAAATGATGCAAACAGGAAACACAAACTGAATATAAACACAGTGATGAATCTCATAAACTCAGAGAATCATTTTCATTATCACTCCCAAGAAATTTTATAGAGCTAAAATTTGAGCATAGAGGCCCTCAAAAATATGAAAGTCAAATCAACCTTTGAACCCCTGCTTCCTCCGAAGAGGTTACATTTATAGTGTTATGGCTCCTGAGACAAACCTCGAAACAAATCCTAATTAGGTTACAAGAAATGGTAATTTCTCTTGATAGCTTTGAAGTTGAGCATTTGCCATGATTTCTACATGAAAGGGGGAATATGGAATCTTAAATATGCTATATAAAAATGGTAATGTGACGACTGGGACTCGGGATCACTTGATATGAAAATGAAGGATCAGGTCCCTTCCAATGGCTTCTTGCTGACTCATCTCAACCTCTTCCTTCTCACGTCTGGGAATGTAGTGTGTATTTAGTCTTTCTGAACCTTTCGATTGTCTTCCACTAATATGGAAATAGTAGCTCTAGTGTGGATATCTCTTTCACTAGAACATGCAGCTCAATGTGGTCCTTGTAAGAAAATATTTGAAAATGCACGCATGCTTCTTTGAAGGTGAACATTATTTCAAATTCGTCAGCCAATTTGTCTACAATTACCCCGTCGAACAGTGATTGATTCATATCTGCAAAATTTGTATGGACTTGTCTGCATTCAATCAGTTTCTCATAGTATTCATCCTTAGTCAACATAGAACCCTTCTCTTTCTAGAATAAAGGGAGCACTTTCTTGAATAATGGATCAAACATGTCAATAAAAAATTTCACTTGGTGAGCCAAAATATCAACATGTGCTTGGATAGTGTCCAAGTGGTAATATTTTTTTATAAAATTCCTAGCCCAAGTCATGATGGAGACCCTATATTTGATATTGTCTTTATTTCGGTCATCCTCTGACAAGATGTTTAGAAATTCAATAGCATTCTTGGCATATTCAACTTGTTTCATGTTCAACTTTTCTCTTGTTACTTTCAGATCCTGTCTACATGAGTGTATTACCAATTACTTATCCAAAACATAGTCCAAATAGGGTCTGAATTTGTTTGCTTCTTTAATAATGGTGTCCTAGATAATGTGCTTTTCCCCTTGAACCTGTAGTTGGCCTAGCACCTATTTAGTCAATTTATCATTCTTTGCATATATTTCTTGACATTTTTCCTCCCACGCATTAGAGTTGGCTTCCCAAGTCTTCTTTTCTTGGTCACTTTTCCATGCCATGTTCTCCAAGGTCTTGTTTTGGTTTCTCAATCCAACTAACTCTAAATCCTTCAAAATTACCTGGTAAATAGCTTAGACTATGGCCTGCTCACCTGATTGAGCTACAGGAGCCATAATCATGTCTTCAATCTCCTTCTCGTTTTCCTACAATTTCCTCTCCATCTCATCATATTTTCCTTTTAAATATTTTTCATTTTCCACCACTAAAGCTATGTCCTTTTTCTATTTCTTCTCCTTTTTAGAAAAATTTAACAACCTTACTTTGCAATCTATTAACTCATTCTTCAGTCTTTCTTTCTCCTTCTCTAACTTATCCAGCTCAAATCCTTCTATTAACTGGGTGGCAGGTATTTTTAACTTATTTTTTAGCAGCTAGATTGCATTTTCCTTTTCATCCAATAGCTTCTTCATTCCTTCTCCTTTATTAGCATGACCCTTAGTAGCTAAAAGATCTGCCTGCATCTTTTTTATTTGTGACTGATGAGCCCTATTTTCCACTTTTTCTTGTCTCAGCTAGTTCTCAATTTTACTCTTAGTAACTTCCAGCTTATACAACTTCAGTGTGGACTTCAGCAAGTTTGTAAACAAGATGTCTCCAGTCTATTTGTGAAAATGAATCATATCTTAGATGGGGATGTCTTTGAGGTTCATCCTTAGTTCAAAAAAATTGCTATTTGTTGCTAATGCTAAGTTTAAAGTGTTATGGTCCTGGTCTCTGACAGTAATGAGTGACACATCCTGACTGGAAATCTTCCTCACCTCTTTACACAACTTCAGAGTTTCCTCTGCAGTCATATCCTTCATTTCTTTATACTTATCCAGTAGCTCCATCTTATCCCTGAATTTTAATGCAAAGTCAGCTGGAGTGTCAGCAAAGCTATATTCCTTGACCTCAAACACTGGTCCTGTCACTTTCACCTTCTTCTTTCCTTTTTCATCTGTTGTTTTTGGACCAGCTCTTGCTCTGCCTCAATCTTCTTCCTCTTGGGGGTCTTGGCAGTGTCTTCTTCTTAAATGTCCACGGGGTTTGAAATATCCCCTTTGTCAGCTCTATCAGAATAATTGGATAGAGGAGTAATGTTTGTAGCTACTGAAACCACCTTAGAAATATCAGGCATTAATGAAGTAATGTCCTTTACAGAAGAAACATAATCCTCATCCATATCAACATCCTTGGGATTTTCCTTTGGGTAGTCACTCCAATTGGCAGCATCTTCCAACCCAAAAATATCCACATGTTTGAAAGGATTTGTTTTAACATCCTTCCTTCTATTTGAAATGACTTGGTGAGGGTCACAATCAGCCACAGGTTCTGTAGGGAATCATATTTCCTTCAACGAGTTCTTAATGATGGGAAAAGAAGTTTTTTTCTTGGTGGTGAAAGGCCCTACCTCCTAGGGATACTTAATATTAGTATACTTTTTGTATTTAAAGAAATGTTATGTTTCTACTATCAACTTCTTCTTGATAAGATCCATAGAGAAAACCCTGGGAGTAAGGAAGGATGGAAACAGATATGGGGGATGATTGAAGCCATATAGTCTGATCATAGTCCCATTTTCAAATAAGAACTAATCCCCTACCCTGCAATATGTAGAGAACTACAAAATAGTTCTCATTTTAGGTAATAATGTGGGAAGCATTTTCTAGAACATAACATTGTATATTTCTTCCATGAGGAGGTTCATGAAATTTGTATAATCCTTTCTCATCTCCTCAGTAAATATCATCTCAGGTAATTTGCAAATTCTCTTCATTCTAAGTAGGGAACATCTTCAGCAAATAGGATTGGAACCTAAAGGTTTTGGTCCTCATGAATTTCATAAGATGAGAATGGATACTCTCAGCAATGAATTCAACGAATTTGAGACATGAAACCTACATTGTCTGATCTGGCTCATTTGATTCGATTGGGAAAGTGCTTAAAAAAATAAAACTCATGAGAGGCTCGGTGATGTATTTGTTGGTGTCTAGACCTAGGAACTGGATTAACACTGGTGCACTAAGTTTCTTCATTGAACAGGATAGAATCAATTAGAAAAGGTTGGTCTGACAGGTTTACATCAAGCTTGAAGCATTTCTTGAAAAAATCATGCTTCTTTTCTACCAAAGAGTCCTGGAAACACTGCAGTATGGAATCTTCTTTGTAATCCTGGGCCTTTAGGGAAATATTGTTGGGGACTGATAAGGCCTTCGTAATGGCTAGAGGACTAACAAGGCATAGGACCGAAGAGTTTGTAATGTCCATAATCACTCCCTCAGAAAGAGAGAAGTTATCGATGCACCAGGAAACGAATTACGAGAAACTTGGGGTTTGTTTAGTCCTGAAAAAATGGAATTAGGACTAGTCCTGAAAAAATGGAATTAGTACCCACTCGACATTCTTTTGATGGACCTCTCTACCCCAAATGTGATAATCACATTTTTCAAGTATTTTTTGTTTTGGGGGTAGAGGGGTTCATGAAAAGTATGCCGAGAGGGTACTCGTTAGATGTAGAATTTAATTCCTCATCCAACAAGCTCTCTTGATTGAAATTTGAGTAAAAACACCGGGATATATGTAGAAAATATGAACAAAAAAGTAGTTTTTTTTCTTTTCTTCCTCCAAAATTAATAAATATTATTTTATTATTTAAGTATTATTTTATTATTTTCCTTAGGAAGCCATTTTGAATTGAAATATCCTCTAATGCTCTAAATTTTAGCACAAGGGATAACAGGTTTTACGTTGTTTTGGTTGAGTTCTATACTGAGTAATTTTTGTTTGGTTTTCTCCTCCATGAGGGTTTCACAGGATAAATATTTTGTTCTCTTGTGTGATTGTACTTGTTGTTCTTTCAATGATCCTAGCATCTTAAATTGTTTTAGAATATCATCTAAGCAATAAGAAAATAACATGGTATTAGAGCCATCCTGAAAAGAGACATTGTACAACTAGGGTTTATTGTTCCAAACAATTCCCTTGACAAATCAACGAGAAAATAGTGTTCACTCAAATCACCCTAGAAGGGTGCATCTTTCTGTGAAGACGGAACTGAATTCTGAGAAGTTTCATTTTTGGGCTTGAGACTCATGCCGAGAAGAACTAGGGTTTTATATTTTTTGGGGTTCCATCATCAATCTCAGAAAAAGAGAGATACAGTCTACATCACCTTGGGAAGGTGCATCTTTTCCAACACTCATCCCTACAAGTGATTCCAGCTAGAAAATTAGGGTTTTACCATCAAACCCTAGGTCATCTCAAAGAAGATCATCCAGGAGGAGTCTTCTCCAGGTAAGTATTGTCTCACCTATTTACATCTGAGGTTCTCATTTTGTTAAAGATGATAAACATTACCAAGCTAGATGAGAAGCTTTAGGTTGTTGAGAACTTCATAGCATGGAAGTACCATATCGTGCTCATTCTAGAAGAGAATGGCATAGAAGGATTCATAAAGGAGGAAGTTACAGAACCTGAAGTAGTGGAAGATAATGCCAAGCACAAGAAGGATATGATTAAGGCTAAAAGAATCAGTTTTCAATCCAACAAAGATAGCTTGATGTCTCAAGTATATTCAAGGATAGCACCAAAGGAAATGTTTGATTCCTTATCCAACCTATTTGAAGGAAGGAATATCAACAGGAAGATGAATTTGATAAATCAACTCAAAGGTGTGAAGGCTCAGAATTTAGAAACCATGCACTCATACTTCACAATAGTATCACAGATCAAGGAGAAACTGGAACCTATTGGAGACATGACAGAAGATGCAGAAGTTGTATTGACCACCCTGAATGGTCTTCTAGAAGATTGAGAATATTCCATTCGAGGAATATGCTCCAGAAGAAATATGACCAAGTTTTGATAGTTATGGGAAGAATGTTCTCAAGAAGAAGAAAGAATAGCAGTTAGAGAAGAGAAACTAAATGAGAGTGAATATCAATCCCTGACGCTTCATACTAAAGGAAAGAAAAAGAGGAAGAGTTATGATCATCTTCCTAGGAAAGTGCAAGGGTTTAAGAAGAATAATAAGTTCAAGAAATATTTCTCAAGTTACAAATTATTCACTTATCACAAGATGGGACACATCTCCATAAAATGTCCCATGAGGGTAGAACAACTCAAGAAGAACAAACGGTTTCAGGCACATACAGGTGAAGATAATGATCAAGAAGAAGATGAAATAAATAAAGAATATGAGGACTCATGTGAAGAATATGTTTTAATATCAACACTCATAGGTTTAGTCTCACCTGGTAATGATACTTTTCTATTAGATGGTGGTGCCTCCAGGAACATGAAAGGTTACAATGATTCACTCTCTTTTCTTGAATAGAAGGATTCTTCACACAAAGTAATGCTTAGAGATGATAACCAATATCCCATCAAAGGGATGGGAGAATCCTTTTATAAGCTGGACTCAAGAAAGTCCATGAAGACGAAGGATGTCATGTATGTTCCAAGACTAAAGAAGAATCTCATTTCTATCTCATCATTAGATAAGAAAGGGTTTAGAGTTGCTTTTGTAGATGGTGAAGTTCTTATGTGGAAAAAATGAAAAACTATAGATGATGCATTAGTGATTGGAGTTGAATAAGGAGGACTCTACAAAATAAAGGAACATGTAGACTCAGCATTGATGACTAGTACCATAATCCCATGTGATTTATGGCACAAAAGACTTGCTTGTGTACATTACAAAGCATTACCAATTGTGAGGAAGGTGGTGATAGACTTGCCAGAGATTCATATAAACCATGAAGGAGTGGGAAAAGGATGTGCACAAGGAAAGAATACCAAGAACCCTTATCCAAGCAATGACAATAAATAAAAAGGGATTCTAGACATTGTTCACTTGGATGTTTGTGGACCAATGCAAACTACTTCATTAAGAGAGTATGTTTACTCTGCCTCCTTCATTGATGACTACTCCCACAAAACATGGATCTATTTCTTGAAGAAGAAGGATGAAGTGTTTGAGAAGTTCAAGGAGTTTAAGGCTCTTGTAGAAAACCTCTCTGAAAAGAGGATCAAGACCTTAAGATCATATCATGGAGGAGAATTCATATCAGGCAAATTCAACGAGTACTGCAAAGAATGTAGGATTAAGAGGAAGCTCACCATTCCCTATAATCCACAACAAAATGGTGTGGCAGAGAGGAAGAATAAATATATAATTGAAGCTGTAAAAACCATGATCCATGATCAAGATATACCTATGTATCTTGTTATCACTCAGAATGTACCCAGGTTGTGTAAAGTAGATCCCGAGGTAATGACAAAAACCACTTTAGATTGTATTTCTGACCTAATACACTCAAAGAGGGATCTCTCACCATTTACAAATCCTTCTTACTCAAAATATTCAATCAATGATACTCAAAAGGTTATATTTATAATAGGACAAATAGGACAAGTTCGTTTTAAAAATATTTGGTAGGACAGTCATGGAGGAGACCATTGGGAAATGGAGTCAACAATCAGATCTGAAATAGGTTGGAGGAGGTAGGGTTTTGAAAGTTTATGGACAGAGGAAAGGTAGACATCATTTCCTCCGTATTGAGGTATTAGCGAGTTGATTAGTAGACAAAGAGAGACATCCCATGAAACAGAGCACCTAACTAGAGTGACTTCTACAAGACTTTAAAAGAAAATATTTTGAAAATGCTTGAACAATGGACCTAGAGCATGCAAGATGAATTCTAGCACATAACACTAATGCTTAAGTATGAAAGAAAATACAAATTGGAGTGAGAAACAGGATAAATAGTCACATAAAGAAATTACTTACTGAAGAAAAAGATGGCACGGGAATCTTTGCGATGAAAAGGTTTAACATTCCTCCTCTGCAAATTTCATGCATCTACAGAAAAGTTGAAGCCATTACAATGAAGAGCCTTTCTGCTCTTGAAAATATAACCCAAAACTATCCATTACATTTGAATTTATAGAAAAATAACCTCTACCTAACCTTGAATTTGAAACCTTACTGAACTCTAAAAATAGAAATAGTTACACCAAAGTTCCTTCATTTCAGGATGTAGATTGTTGAACAATAGGGTGCATGTTGATGGTGCGGAATTTATATGAGTCTTTGGATGATTCTAGCTTTGATCTGAATCGTTGATCCATCTCACCTGTGTAGAAGTTTAAGGAGTGAGCTAGCTATGGAGCAATCCTCCCTCCATCGGACGGAGGAGGAGCAAAGTCAACGCTAACTTTGCTCCTCCTCCGTCTGATGAGGGAGGATTGCTCCATAGCTAGCTTACTCCGAAGTTTAATATAAGACGAAGTCCTTTGGAGGAATGCCTCTAAGTCAAAACATGAAAAAGTCGTAACCCTGGAGGTTTTTCCTTATTCCCAGATTCCACTTTCTCGCCGTAGACAGGTCTGGATATTCCTGCTGAAATAAAACGAATTGCAAATTCCAGGACAACTTTTCTGCCATCCGAAATTCAAATATAAAAAAACTAATTCAACGCAAGATTCAGAGCATTATTACCAAGGAGCTGATTATGGTCCATGCATTAAATTATAAAGCATATCGCCTGGCTAGTTGTTTGCATTATGACTCAAAGATAATAATATCATGAGAGACATTGCGTGTCATTGCAATAGATTTAGTGATCCTCTATGCATCAGAATATTGACATATGGGAAATCTCTAGAAATTAATGTATTGTTTATCATTGGCTCAATCTTCTTTATAACCTGTCAAAATACTTAATTGGACTACTCACTCTCTAAACCCAAAACTCATAGGTTAAAATTGACGTCCCTATGGACGTCTTTTCACTTTTTACTAGTAAAATACATGTAAACCTAAATCAAACACGTCATCTATGAAGTTGTATTAATTTGGGGGATCATCAATATGACGGTCAGCATTAAAACTTAACCGTGTTAAAAATTTATATGTTTACATATTAGATTTAAGTGCCTTGTAAATCATAAACCATGCCGTCAGTTTCATAAATAAATAAATAAAGGTGCATCCCTAAACCATGCTAGTTTCTTAAAACTATACCTACTATAACTATACCTACTATAGCTAAAAGCAGTGGAGGTCGGCATATCCATACGACGATATGATATTAAATTCCTGCGCAACAGCCATTCCCTTCTCTAAAATATTGGAATTGTTCTTCTGCACTTGTTTTCGCTGTGGAGTGCAATAACTGTTTGAGAGTAACACCGTGGGCAGCTTCAAAGTCCATAAATGATGATCCGCTTTGATATTGCCTTATTTTTCTGAGATTCAGGGCGAAAGTTCGATTACTGTAAACAAAAATGACAGATTTTGATACTCTTCGTGGATTTGGAGGACATTATTTCTCGGCCAGAAAGAAGGAAGTAGGAATTCAACTGTCAAAGGAGGAGATTATTTCTCAGCTAGAAAGAAAGAAGTGGAATTCCCATACTAGTTGTTGGAACCTTCGACTCAGATAAGTCACTTAAAAGAGGAGGAGGAGCTACCCGCCCAGAAGGAAGAAGGATTGTTTGTTAAAAAAGTATTTAAACTCTGCCCCCTATCAGTTAAGTCACTTACAAGAGAAGAGAAATGGATGCATGGGTGTAAGTAGTAGGGGAAAATAAATTAACCTAAATAGAATACTCTTAGAGTGTTGATTTACAGTGATCTTTGGTCTACCCCGCCAGTGCAATATAGATTGACTATGCGTAGCATATGAAAGAGGGTATGAATACGAATGCGAAGCTCTGAAGTTATCGGTACCCCTTTGGGTTTTGGTTTGGGGTTATATAAATGTGGGGGGTGCTTCAAGGTTTAAATACTTAAACTTATAATGTGAATGCTCGTAAGATAGTTTTTCACGTCGCAAACAAAGAAGCGCGCCATGAGGGGATTCCAATTGTATTATATGGATGTTTCCAATTGTATTATGGGGATGTTTTGGATCATTTAGTAGAATCCAAACTGGACATTGAAGACTACCCCAACCTGAAGGACTTTATGGACATGTCTCCTGATTAGGTACCAGATCTACCTCCACGATGAAACATACACTTAGCAATTGAGTTGCTACCTAGATTAACCCTGGTATCCAAAGCATCTGAATGAGTACATGAGAGTTGATCAAATTAAAAATAATACTCACTTTTGCACCATCACGAAGTATTCAGCAAATGAAATATGACAATGGCATACAATCCTCCACTGATTGGCATACAATTAATGAAATATAACAACGACATACAAGCAACTGATCGACATATACAATTAACTGATTAGGAACGATCAGTACCGTTAACTGATAAAGAGCGAGCCGTATAGGCCTGAAATGAGCAATAGAGGTCTGGTTTCTCTTGACAGCAGCATACAATCAACTTTGAAAAGTGGTTATTGGTAAACTTACACATAATGTTAACAGGAACTCGAAAGCATTTGGGTATCTGGCACCTGGACTTTTAAATTGTATGCAAGTTTAACAAGAAGGTAGAACAAATGTTCTGGTATGAAGCAGACAGGGTTCATTAGGACTTTTAACTTGCATACAAGTTTAACAAGAAGGTAGAACAAATGTCTTGGTATGAAGAAGATAGGGTTCATCAAGAGGAGTTATATCCTAGTTTGGTTACCTGCCCGCTAACTGACTTCTAGCTAGATTTTGAGCTCTTTGTTTTATTTTTTCCTATTTAGTGTTCAGGCTTTCATTAGTGGTAAGGATATGTGACTTTGATTCTATTTGACAAGTTCATTTCTTTTTTAATGGAAATTTTCTTCACAATGATTCATTTTTACTCTAGTCTCGCAAGAACAAAACATTTAATGTAGCTTCAAATTCATTTGATTTGATTCTTAAATTTTATTTTAAAACTAGGATTTTTAAACATAAAATGTTTTAGGGGTTTAGGGGTTAGTGTTAGCCATTTTCCTACTTATAGAGGTTAGTGTTATCCATTTGCCTACTTTTTCTACATTATATAAAGGAGAATAAGATTATTGTTGTTGTTTGCTCTAATTTTCAACAAAAGAATAGAGATCCTTTGAACTATTGATCCAACCAACTATTGATCCAACCAACTTCTTGTGAGAAATGTTCAAGTGAGAAAATATTTGAAAATTCATTCTCTATGTGGAAAATTGAGTAAAATTGTGCAAGGGTCTAGTTATAAAGAAAAGATTGTATTCATGTCTGGAATGCATAAAAAACAAGGCAAACCATACAGTTGGGTAACTTCTTGGGAGAAGGCAACAACGGCCATAACAAAACCATGGTCAATATGAAGGCGTTTATCTCTACTTAATCAAATTTCACAACTTTTTAGCAGCCTAGAAATAAATAGAAGGGTAGAAATTTTTATTAAAAGTTATATGTAGGGCAGTTTTACACACAAAACCGTCAAAAAAAATTTCCTTGAAGGGCAAGGGTGCCCGTCAAATTTAACCCCTGGCCTTCGGTGCTAAGCCATGATTTCTATAAAAAAAACGTGTATTCTTGCAATGCTTTCCACGTGCTCCCTTCCTTCTGAATTTTGCAACAATGCGTTTCATGTATCTTTTCCCTTGAAGTCGATTTAGCACTAAATTAAATATGACTTAAAACTGTGCAAAATGACTTTATCCCACATGAAATAAAGTGAAAGACATTTTCAGATTTGATATACGTTGGCAGTTTCTCTATATTGTAAGGAACAAAGTGAAGTATTATTTTGCGCTTGGCGCTAGGTCTCTTGGATTGTGGACATCGTTTGGTGTTTGTAAATCCTATACGACTTTATGCTTGGATTTGAGGGGGGAAACTTTGGGCGTGGCCACTTCTTACAAAAATGGACTTTTGTGTTATTTTTAATAAATAATAAACTTTGTCCCAAATATACAATAAAAACTTTATTATAAATCCAAAACTAATGTTTATGTTTTATCCAAAGTCTCTACATCAAAACTATATTCTTTTTCTTTTTGCTTGAAGAACCTTTGACTTTTTCGCTTGCAAACCTGCCAAGTTGAGAACGCCATTGAAATATAGTTGGTCGAAATGCCAAATCCCGCAAGAATAAAATTAGTGATAACATATATGAGGGAAGAAGCAACTAGAACAACAGTATATGTTAAGAATAGAATCTCCCACAGTGCCCTTGGGAATAAAACTCCAGAAGAGATGTTTACCGGAGAAAATCCTGAAGTCAGTCACCTTAAAATATTTGGTTGTCTGGTATACACACACATTCCCAAGGAGAAGAGATCAAATATGGATCCTTCAGGGAACAATGGATTGCTTTTAGGATATAGTGAGCAATCAAAATCTTAATGAATTTATAACCTAGATAAACATTAGATTGAGCTAAGTAGAGCTATTACTTTTGACAAAGATACAACTTTCAGAAATACAAGGAAGTTGAAGAGGAGCGCTAAAATCCTAGAGTTGTAGAAGTTTCTAAACGAGTCATAAATGAGGTGGAAGATCAGATACCTGAGAACCATGACATTACAAACCTTATAGATCTGATGAACTTCCTTGTGAGATGATCTCACATAAAAGAAGGCATGCTTAGGTACAAGAATTAATTGAAGAAGAAGAAAGACTTGGTGTCCCTGAAGGGACCTTTAGAGAAAAAAAGAAGCCAAATACATACCATAGTTATGTGGATTTGATGTGCAAGCTCATTGACAAAGAATCTACGTGATTTGAGGAAGAAATGATGCATAAGGAATGGGTAGAATCCATGGTTGATGAATACCAATCCATTATAAAGAATGATGTATTGGAATTAGTACCAAGACTAAATAAGAAGTCAGTAGTATCCTCAAAATGGATTTATAAAACAAATAATTCAGCAAACAAAAGTATAGATAAGTACAAGGAAATATTGATATCCCGCAGGTTCTCCCAGAAAGAAGGAATTGTCTATGAGGATACCTTTGCACCATTAGTAAGGTACACCTCAATTAGAACCATCCTTGCCTTGGAATCCAAGATGAAGTGGAAGTTACATCAGATGGATGTAAATACATCTTTGCTAAATGGAGTAATATAAGAATAAGTATACAGCGAACAACCGCAAGGTTTTGAGATAGGTAACAAGAAAACTCATGTATGCAAACTTAAGAAGGCATTGTTTGGGCTGAAGCAAGCCCCCAGAGCATGATATGGAATAATTTATGGTTTCCTTTTGAGTTTCGGATTTACAAAGAATAAAGCAAATTCCAAACCCTACTACAAAGTCGAGGATGATGGGATTATGATATTACTACTATATGAAGATGATTTATTTTTGACAGGTGAAGACAATACCATCAACAGATGCAAGAAGAAGCTCGCTGCAGAATTTGATATGAAAGACGTTAGAATGATGCACTACTTCTTATTTCTTTAAGTATGGCGGTATCCAAATGAGATTTTCTTAAACCAAGGAAAATATGTAGTAGAGATCCTAAAGATATTTGGGATGATGGATTGTAAGGCTATGACTACTCTAATGACAACAAATTTGAATCTCTTGATGATGATTCTTCGGAGATAGTGGATGTTACCTTATACGAACAGATTATTGGTTCACTAATGCACTTAACCAATACAAGACCTGATATATGATTTGTTGTAAAAACTTTAAGTCAGTATATGATGAATCCCAAACATATTCACTTAGTAGGAGAAAAACATGTGATGAGGTATCTAAAAGGGACGTTAGATTATGGTCTCAGATATGTATCATATGGTAAGATCATATTACATGGATTTACAAATTCAGATATGGAAATAAGTGTCGAAGATAGAAAGAGAACTTCAAGATGTTGTTTTAGTTTGGGATTAGGCATGATCTCATGGTTCTGCAGAAAGTAGACCAGTATTTCACTCAACATGGCATAAGTCGAATACATAGAAGCATGTTCAGCCTATAGTGAAGAAGTATGTCTTCGCAATATGTTGGAAGGACTATTTTATAAAGAGGTAGAGGTAACTGATATCCATTGCAATAATCAAAGTTATATTAAGATGACAGAAAAACCGGTGTTTCATGATAAGTCTAAAGATATCGAAATCAGATATCACTATGTCCAGGATATGGTACATAAGGGAGTTGTAAATATGAAATATGTTCCTACAAAGGAACAAGTGGCATATATATTGAATAAGCATGTATCTCGTGTAAAGTTTGAATACTTTTGAGACAAGTTTAGTTTACTCTGAAAGGATCTCCCTTGAAAGAGGGAGTAGAAGAGGTAGAAGGCTATTTATTTCAGTGGTGTGTTATATTAGTCTAGGGTAGGGTATTTCTATCTAGGATTGTTGTCCTGAAAGGATTAGTAAGTTAGAAAAGGCTTGTTTATTTTAGGGGTATTAGTATGTATGGATAGGCTTGTTTGTAATGAAAGGGTTAGTAATCCAAGAAAGGCTTCTCTGGTCCCTAGGGAGATCCATCTGTCTGACTAGGATTGTTGGCCTAAAAGGATTAGTAATTCATACAAAAAAATTAGGTGGATCAATGAGAGTAACCACCATGATGCTGCTACAAAAGGAAAAAAAATGAAAGAGCACAATAGAAATTGATCCCAAAATCCGACACCTTGCATGTCTGAAATTCGACACTTCTCTGTCGCATCTTCGACACATGCACTTTTTTTGGCCATCAATGGCATACCATCGGATATTCGACATTTTTTCAATGCTAGTCGATGATTAGATGCAAACATGGTGTCTCCTATACGACAATTATTTGTTTCAAAGTGCCACTAAAAACTTGCAAAAACTGTTGAATATCCGACACCTACCGACACTTGAAGTTTCAGCCTTCTGACGGCCTGAAGTGTTGGAGGCATGGCAAAACCGTGGAATATTTGACACTTACTGACACTTGAAGGGTTGGCCTTCCGACGGCCTGAAGTGTCGGAAGCATGGAAAAATTGTCGAATCTCTAACACTGGTCGACACTTGAAGGGTCAGCCTTCCAATGGGCTGAAGTGTCGGAGGCATGGCAAAGCCGTCGATGGATTTTTGGAAAGCATCGAATATTCGATAGGAAAAGGTGTTGGAGCTTCAACAAAAGCATCATTTGACTATCATCTAAAGGTGTTTTAGCTTCAACAAAAGCATTCGAACGGCATTGAAAAAGCGACACCTGGTGGTAGAATTAACAAAAAAAAATTGACATATTTCAGTGTAGTGTAGTTCAACATATCACACCCATGTATATGGACAAATAGAAATAGTACATAAAGGTTTAGGAAAACATTTGAAATGTCTGGTTAGAGAAAAGATGAAGCAGTGGGATCAAGTTTTGGTGCATACAGAGTCTATATACAATAGTTGTATAAATAGGTCAACAAAATGTTCATCATTGAATTTTATGCATCAAAATAATCTAAGTGTTTTAGATATGATAGATTTTCACTCAACATGTCCAAATTGTTATATTTTTATCATTTAAGCTAGCATTATATTAGGATCTTTAACTGAGAGAATAACAAGCACAATAATCAAACACAAGAGACAATGAACACAATGTTTTTCCTTGGGGAAACCATAAATGGAGAAAACCCCGCAACTTCCTCAGAGATAGAATCAACACCAAATGTAAAACCCCAAAATAGTAAGATGATCTCCCAATTGCAGTAGTCTCTTTCTTTCTAGCCCCAACAACTTCTCCTTCCTTAGCTATGTGCTACAACTGAGTGTGAGTGAGTGTGTGTTAAATAGAGAGTCTCACTCTCTATTTATACTAATTCCCGACTTGACAATAACTCGGTAGGGATGACTTCTCTAGGACAGTCTAATAACCCTAGGGCCCCACAACTGTGGGGACTTCAATCCTTGATTAATAGGAGGGTTACCCATAATGACTTGACATGACTTGTTCACATTATAGAAAATCTTGATCCAAACATCGAGGCATGACATGACTCAAGAACTTCCCGGAATAAACATCGAGGTACAATACATAATATATACAAGTGAATACATTCCGAAGTTACAATTACATCAACACTCCCTCTTAACTAGGAAGGTATTCTCTCGACCAAATTAGCAACACAAGTCTTCTTCTCTATATCATCTGAATCATGATCGAGTCCTTGTCATCTTCATCTTCAAGTCATCTTCATCTTCAAATCATCTTCATCTGGATCTGGATCATCACTCGATCTGGATCATCTTTGCTGGATCAACATCACTGGATCTGGATCATCACTGGGTCATCATTACTGATGCTATCTCATGATTCTTCTCGTCATATGAATTTCTATAGAGCCAGCCCTTTTTCATGTTGGTTGTAGGCCTAGCCTCCATGTAGGTCTTCATTACCACTTATATTTGACCCTAAGTCAGAATGGCCTGCCCAGCACTTACATCTGACCATGAGAGGAACACATCCAACACCATGTCATAAGGGCACACCCAGCACTCACATCTAACCATGTGGGAACGAATCCCACAACCCTGTCAAAAAGGCCCAGCACTCACATCTAACCATGCAGGAACACATCCCACAACCCTATCAGAAAGGCTCAATACTTATATCTAGCCATGCAGGAACACATCCTGCAACCATGCTAGAAGGGCTCTGCACTTACATCTAGCCATGCGGGCACACATCCTGCAACCATGCTAGAAGGGCTCTGCACTTACATCTAGCCATGTGGGAACACATCCTGCAACCATGCTAGAAGGGCTTTGCACTTACATCTAGCCATGCGGGAACACATCTTGCAACCATGTTAGAAGGGCTCTGCATTTACATCTAGCCATGCGAGAACACATCCTGCAACCATGCTAGAAGGGCTCTACACTTACATCTAGCCATGTGGGAACACATCCTACAACCATGCTAGAAAGGCTCTTAACCCCAGGTTGAGGATTCCTGGTAACGGACCAGGTGCCTACATTCTCCTAAAGAATGGCATTAGCCCTTATATCCGATCAAGTGGGAACACATCCCTCAATCACATCAAAATGGTACTGCACTTATATCTAATCATGTGGGAACACATTCCTCAATCACATCAGAATGGCCCTCAGCCCCAGACTAAGTATTCCTGGTAACTGACCAGGTACCTCCATTCAGATAATGGCAATCAAGGATTATATCTGATCATGTAGGAACCAATCCTATAGTGACATCAGAATGGCTCAACACTCATATCTAACATGGAAGGAACCAATCCTCTCACCATGATAGAATGTCTCATCCCTTACATCTGACCATGGAAGGAACGAATCCTCTCACCATGTCAGAATGGCTCAGGGACTCATCACTTCCCCTTGGAAGGAACCTCGATCTAGAGAACACCAAGCTTCTCCTTGAAGTACTCAAAATTCACTCTGGCTAATGGCTTCATCAACATATCAGCTATCTGTTCATCCGTCGCAACATACTGGAGCTTTACTGCTCCTCTCTGCACCATATCCCTGATATAGTGATATTTGATCTCGATATGTTTTGACTTGTCATGGAACACCGGGTTCTCCTACAACTTCACATAACTTTGGTTGTCGCAATATATACAAGTAGCATCCAACTGGAGATCAAATAAATTAGATAGTAGCTTCCTTAGCTTTACTACCTCACACTAGCTGAACAAGCTGCAACATAATCTGCTTCAATTGTACTCAGTGCCACACAGGGCTGCTTCCTACTAAACCAAGAGATCACACCTGATCCTATACTGAAGCAACACCCTGAAGTGCTCTTCCTATTGATGGCACTGCCTGCCCAATCTGAATCAACATAACCTTCTAGGTTAATCTTTTGATTCACCTCATACTTGAGCCCATAATCAACTGTACCCTTTAGTTACTTCAGAATATGCTTTGCAGCAATCAAGTGAACATGTCTCGGATCTGTCAGGAACTGGCTCAAGATGTTCACAACAAAGCAAATATCTGGTCTCGTGTTCGTCAAGTACATCAAGGACTCAATCATCTGACGATAGATCGTAGCATCAACCACTTCTGATGAAGAATCACTCAATATCTTTTGTTTCAATGCCATAGGTGTGGTTATGGCCTTGCAGTCCATCATTCCAAATCTCTTCAGGATCTCTACTGCATACTTCCCTTGTCTGAGTATTGTTCCATCTACATTCTGCCACACCTCCATGCCTAGAAAATAGTGCATCATACCCAAGTCCTTCATTTCAAACTCGACAGCAAGCTTTCTCTTCCTATCAGCAATCAACCCATCCATACCTGTTACAAATAGATCATCTACATATAGTAGGAGTATCATTGGGTTACCTTCTTCAACCTTGTAGTAAAGGTTGGAATTTGCTTTACTTTTGGTAAAGCCCAAGCTAGATAGAAATCCATCAATTCTGTCGTACCATGTCCTGGATGACTGTTTCAAATCATACAGGGATTTCTTCAATTTACACACATGAGTCTCCTTGTCATGTGTCTCAAAACTAAGTGGCTGCTCCACATACACTTCCTCTTCTACTACACCATTCAAGAAAGTTGTCTTGACATCCATTTGGTGTATCTTCCATTTCATCACTGTAGCCAGAGCAAGTACTAATCTGATGGAAGTGTATCTAGCTACAGGTGCAAAGGTTTCTTCATAATCTATTCCTTCTTTCTAGGAGAATCCACAAGCCACAAATCTTGCTTTATATTTTTCTATGCTGCCATATGCAGCATGCTTGATCTTGTATATCCATTTGGAAGTTACAATAGATCACTTCCATTTTGGTCTTGGAACAACATCCCAAACATCATTCTTCATGATCGATTGATAGTCTTCGATCATAGCATTCTTCCCTTCTTTCTTCTCTGCCGCTTCTTCATAGTTGGTAGGTTCTTTATCCATAATGTCACATAGTAGGGCTACATAATTAGAATAGGATCTGGTTCTTTTCCTTTCTCTGTGATTTTCTTCTGGAGCCCCATATCTTTCTGTACCTTATATAGCTTCTCATACCCAAGCAGGTTTCCTCTTATGAGGATTCCTCTCCTGAGGTGGATCTACAGGTTCTTAAGGTTCTTCTATTTCTCGATCTTCTTCTTGATATTATTTGTTCATGGTTGTGTCATGAATTCTGGGTGCTTCTATTTCTTCAAGATCTTCAGCAGGTCTCTTTCTGGATTTGTTGTAAGCTGAGTCTTCGTCAAATGTACATCCCTGCTGATATCGATCTTTTTGAATCTTGGGAAGTATATTCTGTAAGCCTTCGAGCTTTTAGAGTATCCCACAAATATACCCTTCTTTCCTGAAGGATCTAACTTTGTCCTATTTTCTTTCAAAATGTGTATGTACACTAGACATCTGATTATTCTAAGATGGATGACTTCTAGTTTCTTGCCGGAAAAGACTTCTTTAGGTGTCTTGTTTTGTTCTCGAGTACTCTGTGTGGATTATGGTTCTGTACATACTTCGTTGTTTTGGAAGCTTCTTCCCATAGATGCACGGGAAGATCTTGATCATGAAGCATAGCCATTGCAACCTCCATGATTGTTCTATTCTTCCTTTCTACAACCCCATTCTGTTGTGGATTATATGGAGTAGTTAACTCCCTCTTAATCGCTGAATCTTTACATAATGCTTTGAATTCATTTGAAGTGAATTCTCCACCATTATCTAATCGAAAGGTCTTGATATTCTTTTCTATGTGGTTCTCTATCAAGGCTTTGAATTCCTTGAACTTGCTGAATACTTCATCTTTGTTCTTCATGAAGTATATCCATGTCTTCCTAGAAAAATCATCAATAAAAGAAACATAGTATACATACCCGCTTAATGAACTTGATGAAATTGGACTGCATACATCAGAGTGAATGATTTCCAATATTCCTTTTTCCTTTCTCTCACTACTTGGAAATGTCTTCTTTGTGTTCTTTCCTTTCGCACATCCTTTGTAGACTCCATCATGTTTTTCCTAAATTTCTGGAAGACCTTCAACAACTTTGCTTGCAAGTGGTAGTGCTCTGTAGTGCACATGTGCAAGCCTTCTATGGAAAATTTAATTTGGCTCTCCTGTTTCATGGAATAAAGCTTATTCTAGATGGCCCTTCAACTTGTATAGACCTCCCTCTTGTTCCCCAATCACTACTGCATCATCAAAAGTCTTTCCCTTTGCCCACATGAGAACTTTTCCATCTACAAATGCAACCCTCATGCATTTTGCATCTAATGCAAATATGGAGAGGAGGTTCTTCTTTAGTCCTGGTATAAAAAATACATCTTGCATCTTCATAGACTTTCCAGAGTCTAGCTTATAGGAGGATTCCCCACTACCTTTTATTGGATACTCGTAGTCATCCCCAAGTTTCACCTTGTGAGGTGAGTCACGTTCAGATAGTTTCACAAAGGATTCTTTGAATCCCGTCATATGTTTGGAAGCACCACTGTCTATAAGCCAATCATTGCTTCCATGTGTGATAGTTCTCGTGAGAGAAGAAATCAAGACATATTCTTCATCACTTTAAGAATCATTACTTTCTTGTTTGATTCTCTTTGTGGAAGGTTCATCATCCTCTGCAGCATGAGCATGATGTCTTCTCTTGTTTCCCTTCTTCTTATGGGAGTTAATCTTGTTTCTAGGACAGTCTTTGGAAAAGTGTCCTCTTTCATCACATGTATAGCATCTTAACTTAGATAAATCTTTTCTAGTGTTATCTTTCCAGTGGCATTTCTTACCTCTGGAGTGATGAGAGCTTCTTCTCCTTTTCTTGGAGTGAACTATGAGAGCTTGATCTTCACTTCCCATCTTTTCTTCTCGAGCTGCTATCTAAGCTTCTTCTTGAGAGAATTCTTCACATAGTCTACTGAACTTGGATAGCTTCTTTCTGGTACAGATCATTTGAATGAAAGAGTCCCATGTCCTAGGGAGACCATTCAAGTGTTGATGTATTTGTAACTTCGAAATGTATTCACTTGTATATCTTATGTATTGTACCCCGATGTTTATTCCAGGAAGTATCTATAACGTAATTGAGTCATGCCATGCCTCAATGTTCCAATCAAGAGATTCAATAATGTAAAGTCATTGAGGTTAACCCTCCATTGTAAGTTGGGGCAATAGTCCCCACAATTGTGTCAAGGTTAACCCTCCTTGTTGATCGGAGGGAAAAGTCCCCACAGTTGTGGGGCACTAGGGTTATTAGACTCTACTAGAGATTTCGGATCTAATAAGTAATTGTTAAGTGGGGCTGACATGTTAAAGTGGACATTAAGTGAATGAAATAATATAAATAGAGAGTGAGCCTCTCTATTTATCACACACACACACTCACTAGGGTGCATGAGTGAGAGAGAAGTAGCTCTCTTAAGTGAGAGAGAGAGAGAGAGAAGATTTAGAGATCATCTTTATGTTTTTGGCTTTTACTACTGCCATTGGTGCTCATTATATCTCTAAGGAAGTTGTAGGGTTTTCTCCTTTATGGTTTCCCCGAGGAAAATTCTTTGTGTCTCTTGTCTCTTGTGTTTATTGCTGTGCATGTTATTCTCTCAGATAAGATCCTAAGATAATGCTAGCTTGAATGATAAAAATTCTAACATGGTATCAGAGCTAACCTAAGAATAAGACATTGTGCAGTTGCAAAAGCTAGGGATTCTTAATTTTTGGGTCTCTCTCCACAAACCATCAACAAAAGTATGATAGGTTGACTCTCCATTGAAGGTCACATCTTTCTGTCGAAGCAGAATTCGATACTGGACATTTTCAGTTTTTGGTGCGGGAAATTAAGGATTCTTATAGAAGAGGAATTTTTGAGTGATCTCAGCATAGGATTTCTCTCCTCATCAAAATCAAAGTTTATAGACCTAGGTTGAGATTTTTGGTTGGGTTTAACTCCAAGAAAGTAAAACCCTAGTTTGACCCCGGGCCGAAAAAACCCTAAAATACTAAAACTGATAAGTTTTGGTACATTCACTATATCTCGGGATTTGAGAAGGCTCAAGAGCTGAAACTTTCATAGGCCAAAGAAACAATCTGGATTTATGCTTTTTCCAATTTCAGCCTCAGATTCGCTATATTCCAGGAGATATGATCCCTCCAAGTTAGGGTTCTAGCCTCTTCTAGGATTAATCCCTAAATAGGACACCTGGGGAGAATTGCTATATCTTAGGCTACAAAGGTACAAATTAAATTTATGAAGATTTTCCAGAAAGGGCATAGACTATAATTTCTGTAGTCCAAGTTTCAGAAGAAGAAGAAGAAACAGTGACACGTGGAAGTCCATACAACTTCGCTATGCTGAATAGTCCTGAAACAGGTCACCTTGGTAAAACGCTCATAAGTCCCAATTGGTGAAACCAATTCTGATGAAACCTATGGTGTTAGAATAGGGACAGTCTAGGATACCTCAGTGCAAAGTTTCATACATAGAGGAGTAGTGATTTCAGAGATACCACATAAACAGTATTAGGCATTTCTGCAGAAGAAATTGGAAAACTAGGGCTTCCTGTTCCGGGAGCTTCCCTCCACTGTTTTCAAAAAAGGAGTACATTGGAGAGATCACCTTGAAGAGATCTATCTTTCTATCCAATAAGATCTTAAATATTGCAAGTTTTGAAAATTAGGGTTTCTTTGAAAAACCCTAAATCAGCCAGCTCTGGAACCAGGATGGACACCTCAAATCAGTAAGATCTAATCTTTTGCTATTTTCATTTGAGGTTATCATTTCAAAGTGATATATCACATCAGCTTGATGATAATATTGGTGAAGTTGAAAAATTCCAAGCATGGAAGTAAATGATCTCTCTGAGGAAAATGAGTTGGACACCTACATAGGTAGAGAGCTTCCAGTCCCAGAGGGAGATGAGGCTAAAAGCCTTACACAAGAAGAACTTGCTAAAGGCCAAGAGGATTAATGTTGATTCAATCATGGATCAACTTGTACCACAAATGTCTTCCCTAAAGACACTGAAAGAGATGTTTGATTCCTTGACCAAGCGTTTTGAAGGGAAGAACGTAAATCAGAATATGAATTTGAGAAAATAGTTGAAGAATGTGAAGATCCAGAATGCAGAGACCATACAGTCATACTTTACAAGGGCCTCTCAAATCAAAGAACAACTTGAAGCGGTAGAAGAAGAAGTGGAGAATG
This sequence comes from Pseudotsuga menziesii, assembly GCA_001517045.1. Classification (NCBI taxonomy): domain Eukaryota; kingdom Viridiplantae; phylum Streptophyta; class Pinopsida; order Pinales; family Pinaceae; genus Pseudotsuga; species Pseudotsuga menziesii. The sequence goes on along the minus strand of LPNX010096960.1, from coordinate 51,931 downwards.
CAGAAGTTGTGATAGCCACCTTGAATGGCCTCCTCCCAGGATCATGGGATTCATTCATTTGAGGAATGTGTGCCAAAAGGAAGTGATTACTTTCAGCAGACTCTGGGAAGAAGAAGAAGCTCGACTCATAATAAGATAAGAGAATATGGGAGCAATTGAAGATCAAGCTCTAACCATCCAAAGAAGATCCCTCAAGTGATGAGGAAATATGAAGAACTCTGTTAACACCAAAAAAAGGTTAACTACCTCATCTACCCCATTACATGGCTCATTTGTCTATCTGCCTACCATATTTCCCTGAAAATCCCACTAAAAAGCCTCCAAAAGGCCTAAAATGCCTCTAAAAGGCCATAAAACCATCTAAAAAGCCTCCAAAAGGCCTAAAATGCCTCCAAAAGGCCAAAAAACCCTTTTTTTCCTCCAAAAATGTCCAAAATTCCTCTAAAAATAGCAAAATCCCCAAAAAGGGAAGAAAAAATATAAAATAATGAGGAAAAGGAGGAAAAAACCCTAAACAAGCTGCCCTAAACCATATGGTTTCCAAAACCATGGGCCAGCACTCCACCACGAAAAAACTATAAATAAGTGGTGGAGACCCCTCATTTCACATCCACAGTAAAAAGCATCATGCCTCTGCCGAAATTATTCTCGAAACCCTAGCTTACCATCAAGCTACTTTCACCATTGAGAACCTTTTTGGCCCATTTCCACCACCGGAAAAGGAAAAGAAGCAGCTTGGAGCTCGAAGCCACCGACATCGGACCAGCGCAACGGACTCCACCAACCTCCTCATAGGAGGTAATATCAATAAAATCACCATTATACATTTCTTTACTGTTATTTACTTTCCATTGCTTTAGCTTAGTTTTCTGTTTCAGTTTATTTTTATTTACATCATTGAACTGCTACTAAGGATTCCAGATTCCTTAGTAGGTGCTCATCAGCACAAGCTAGGGTGAAAACCCTAGCTACAGTTTTGGTGACTCCGCTGTCTTTCCTTAGTTTATTTTTCCGTACTGTACTTTCGGCTGTCATTTTCGGTCGCCGAAAACCGCGTTTTTTCCTTCCGCAGCCGCGGCCCGACCGCGCATTTCAGGCCCTAACCCGCGACCAGCCCGCCACTGTCAGCATTTTTCCCTGCGCCCCGACCGCGTTTTTTCCGCCCACAGTCGCGATCCGACCGCACCTGTTCATTACACAGGCGCGCTCCGACCGCCACTGTCAGCCCGAAACCCGCGACCTAGACCGCATCTGTTTTCTTCCAACCCGCGATCTGCGCGCGACTGTTGCCTTCCAACCCGCGGTTCGACCGCGCGCGTCCACCCCATACCCGCGGTCCGCGAACTGTTTTTGATCTTGTTTCTGCGCCGAAACCCAGCCTCTTTGCCTCCATTTTTCCTGCAC
>LPNX010096960.1:24723-37743 GCA_001517045.1 Pseudotsuga menziesii | reverse complement strand
TCCACTGCTTTAGCTTAGTTTTCTGTTTCAGTTTATTTTTATTTACATCATTGAACTGCTACTAAGGATTCCAGATTCCTTAGTAGGTGCTCATCAGCAAAAGCTAGGGTGAAAACCCTAGCTACAAACTCAATTCTTGAAGAACCTCGTATCCATCTTGAGCATTTGGATAAGAAATGATGAAGTCATGAATGAAGAAGATGATGAAGCGGAAGGCTCAAGAAGGAGTCTACCCAAGAAACAATTAAAGATAAGTATTTCATTGTCATTTCACGATATTGTTTTGTTATGCATTTGTTTATATTCAATTGATGTATTATCCATGATAGAATGTTTGCATTAATGACAATATACTACTAATATGCATGTGATGGGTAAGTAGCTCATGGTGCTATACAACTCTCCATTTCTACTTATCTAGAATGAAACCTCTTTGCTGACATATTGGATTAGTCCACAATCTCAATGTTGTCCTGGTAGAGATGGAAGGCATCTAGAAAAGTTTCTATGAGATATGGATGAATGTTGTATTCGCTAAAATAGTTGCATGATCATATATTTATACATAAGAATTTTCCATTATGAATATGCCCTATGAAATGTTTCTAACCATACAACTAATGCATTTGACTTGTAGGAAAGATTGTGTACATAATCACCTACAAGAAAAGAAGGATGAGACTTGTTCCGAAGAACAAGTGATGACATATAAAGAATAATATGATGAATGCAGTGACATCATTGATGCAAAAACTTCCAGCTATGAAGAAGTAACCAAGAAGAAAGGGAAGGCCAGTTCAAGAAGAATGATGTCTAGGATGTAGTATCGATACATGAAGGGAAGTTCATAGTTCCATCATGTAGTAGATGGAAACATCGTGGGATACAAGGTAAGATTCGTAGCACAAGGCTTCTCACGAAAAGAAGGCATATACTACGAAGAGACATCTGCAGCCAGTGGGAGTTGAGACACATGATAGGCAGAATCATGTGTGCAAATGAAAGAAGGCCTTGTACGAGCTCAAAATACACCCATGAGATAACACATACATGAGGGGATTGATGAAGACCTGAAACTTTGCTACAAGGTTGAAGATGAAAGTCTATAGAGGATGACAAGCTCAGAGATGGGTGTGAGAAGAACTTTTGAAAAAGCTCAAGATAGAGGATCTTGGTATCCAATGATCCTACATGGACACATAGAATATTAGTAGCAGAGGAAGCTACTTGTCACTCCTATATAGAATGTTTCAGTGCATAGAGTATGAAAGACAGAGGGTTAATGATGCTCCGCTTCAGAAGGAGTGACTGTAGAAGATCCTGAGGTTTGAGATGGTATGACATGATGGACAAATTACTGATGACTCTAGGCTTTACTGAGAGTAAAGAGAATTCGAACCTTTTCTTCAAGATTGAAGGCAGAAGACCAGTGATGCTCCTATTATATGTCGATGACTTGTTCCTGACAGAAAAGAGGAACTTATTAAAGTTGCAAGAAGGAGACTTACTATTGAGTTTGAGATGAAGGACTTGGGGATGATGCAGTACGTTGTATGCATGGAGGTGTGGATAAGGGAAGTACGAAGTAGAGATACTGAAGAGGTTCAAGATGATGAACTACATGACCACACCTATGGAATCAAACCTAAAGATATTGAGTAATGCTTCATCAGAGACAGTTGATGCTACGATGTATCGTCGGATGATTTACTTGACAAATACGAGACTAGATATTTTCTTTGCTATGAACACATTGAGGCATGTTCACTTGATTGTTGCAAATCATATTCTTAGGTACCTGAAGGGTACAATTGATTATGGGCTCAAGTATGGAAGGTTATGTTGATTCAGATTGGGCAAGCAGTGCCATCGATAGGAAGTGCACTTCAGGATGTTGCTTTAGTATGGGATCAGGTGTGATCTCTTGGTTTAGTAGGAAGCAATCCTGTGTGGCACTGAGTACAACTGAAGCAGAGTATGTCGCATCTTGTTCAGCTAGTTGCAAGATAGTGTGGCTGAGAAATCTACTATCTGATTTATTTGATCTCCAGTTGGATGCAACTTGTATATATTACGACAACCAGAGTTGTGTGAATTTGTCGGAGAACCCGGTGTTCCATGACAAGTCGAAGCATATTGAGATCAAGTATCACTATATCAGGGATATGGTGTAGAGAGGAGTAGTTAAGCTCCAGTATGTTGCGACGGATGAAAAGATAACTAATGTGTTGATGAAGCCATTGACCAAAGTGAAGTTTGAGTACTTCAGGGAGAAGCTTGGTGTTCTCCATATCGAGGTTCCCTCCAAGGGGAAATGATGAGTCCTAGAGCCATTCTGACATGGTGAGAGGATTAGGTTCCTTCCATGGTCAGATGTAAGGGCTAAGACATTCTGCCATGGTGAGAGGATTGGTTCCTTCCATGTTAGATGTGAGTACTGATCCATTTTGATGTGACTGTAGGATTGGTTCCTACATGATCAGGTATAAGTGTTGAATGCCATTCTTGGAATGGAGGCACCTAGTCAGTTACTAGGAATACTCAGTCTGGGACTGAGGGCCATTCTGATATGACTATGAGATGTAGTCTGACATGATCAGATATAAGTGTAGGGTCATTCTAATGTGATTGAGGGATGTGTTCCCACTTGATCAGATATAAGGGCTAATGCCATTCTCTGGGATAATGGAGGCACCTGGTTAGTTACCAGGAATCCTCAGTCTAGGACTAAGAGCCATTCTGATGTAGTGTGTTTTCACATGGTCAGATGTAAGTGTAGTTCCCTTTCGATGCGATGTGTTCACACATGGTCAGATGTAAGTGAAGAGCCCTTTCGATGCGGTGTGTTTGCACATGGTCGGATGTAAGTGCAGAGCTCTTCCGATGTAGTGTTTTCACACATGGTCGAATATAAGTGCTGAGCCATTCTGGCATGATGTGTTTACACATGGTCATATGTGAGTGTTGGGCCTTTTTGACAAGATGAGGTCAAATGTGAGTGTTGGGCGTTCCTTTCTGACAAGATGAGGTCATATGTAAGAGCTGGGTGGGCCATTCTGACTTAGGGTCAAATATAACCACTGAAGAAGACCTACATGGAGGCTAGGCCTACAACCAGCATGAAAAATGGTTGGCTTTGTATAACTTCCTATGATGAGAAGAATGAAGAGATAGCACCATTTGATTGAGATAGTAGAAGCAATAATGATGATGATGATTCAGTGATGATCCAGCTTTTATGATGATCTAGATCAATTAATGATCCATACTTGATGATGATCCAACAATGACGATCTAGATCAAGTGATGATCTAGACTTGATGATGATCTAGTAGTGATGATCCACACTTGACGATGATCCAGTAGTGACGATCCAGATCAAGTGATGATCCAGACTCGATGATTTAGTGATGATCTAGATCTAGTGATGATCCATACTTGATGAAGATGACTTAACAATGAAGATGACTTGACGATGAAGATGACTTGAAGATGAAGATGACTTGATGATGATCCAAATGATACAGAGAAGAAGACTTGTACTGATAAATTGTGTCAGGAGAATACCTTCCTAGTTAAGAGGGAGTTTTGATGTATTTGTAACTTCGGAATGTATTCGCTTGTATATATTATGTATTATACCCCGATGTTTATTCCGGGAAGTATCTATAATGTAATTGAGTCATGTAATGCCTCGATGTTTGGATCGGGAGATTCAATAATGTAAAGTCATTGAGGTTAACCCTCCACTGTAAGTCGGGGAAATGGTCCCCATAATTGTGTCAAGGTTAACCCTCATTGTTGATCAGAGGGAAAAGTACCCATAGTTGTGGGGCATTAGGGTTATTAGACTCTCCTAGAGATGTCGGCTCTAGTAAGTAATTGTTAAGTGGGGCTGACATGTTAAAGTGGACATTAAGTGAATGAAAGAATATAAATAGAGAGTGAGCCTCTCTATTTATCACACACACACTCACTCACTAGGGCGCATGAGTGAGAGAGAAGTATCAATCTTAAGTGAGTGAGAGAGAGAGAGAGAGAAGCTGTGGAGATCATCTTTATTTTTTCGGGTTTTAATGCTGCCATTGGTGCTCATTCTATCTCTGAGGAAGTTGTGGGGTTTTCTCATTTATGGTTTCCCTGAGGAAAATTCTTTGTGTCTCTTGTCTCTTTTATTTATTGCTATGCATTTTATTCTCTCAGATAAGATCCTAAGATAATGCTATCTTCTTCTTCTTTTTTCAAGTGAACTGTGAGAGCTTGATCTTCACTTCCCATCTTTTCTTCTCGAGCTACTATCTGAGATTCTTCTTGAGAGAATTATTTACATAGTTTGTTGAACTTGACTAGCTTCTTTCTAGCACAGATCCCTTGAATGAAAGAGTCCCATGTCCTAGGGATACCATTCAAGGTGGTCATCACAATATTTGCATTCTCCACTTCTTCATCCACTACTTCAAGTTGTTCTTTAATCTTAGAGACTCTTGTAAAGTAATATTGGATGGTTTCCACATTCAAGATATTTACATTCTTCAATTGGTTTCTCAGAGTCATCTTCCGATTTATGTTCTTCCCTTCAAATAATTTGGTTAGGGAATCAAACATAGCTTTATGTGTCTTTAGGGAGGACACCTATGGTATGAAGTGATCCTTGATTGAATAAGAAATAATCCTCTTAGCCATGATCAATTTCTTCTTGTGTAAGGCCTTAGCCCCATCTCCTTCTGGAACTAGAACCTCCTCATTGATATAGGAATCCAACTCATTTTCTTCCAAGACTAGGGAGATCCTATACTTCCAGGCTTGGAATTTATCATGGGGGCTTCACTTGTTGACCAATATCCTATCACGTTAGTTCATATTGTGGGTTTTAAAATTATCAAAAATCGAACCAATATATTGTAGGTATTGGGGGGATGAGGGGTTTAAGGTGGGGGTAGGTAGAGTGGTTTATAAGGATTGAGGTATAAAAAGGGGTGGGGAAGAGGTTTTAAGTATTGGGATGGGGTTTCAACAAAAATATTTTGGGTCAATATTTCTCAAAATTAATGGTATTCTTTAATATCCCACGATCGCACGTGCTATGTGAGAGGTTCACTAAGTGAAGTCCCCGTGGAATTTATCAGCTCCCTCAAGTTTTTCATCAAGCTTGGTATGATGAGACATCTTAACTGATAACCTCAAATGAAAATACTAAAGATTTATATCTTACCAGGTTAAGATGTCGAATCTAGATTTGGAGATGAAATTCTATAGTGTTGGTTAAGGAGAAGATTAGGGTTTGACTTTCTCAGAGTTTTGTCCAACCAAAATATTTGATCTTGATCTCTAAACTTCGATTTTGAGGAGGAGATTAATCCATGCCTGGGCTCACTCAAAAATTCCACTTCTGTGGAAAGCCCTAATTTCCGGTAGCAGTGTCGGGTCAAAAACTGAAAATGCTTAGTATCAGATTCTGCTTCGATAGAAAGATGAGCCCTGGAGAGGAGAGTCAGCCCAATCTTCTTTTACTAAAAATCTATGGAGAGAGATCCAAAAAATAGGAAGCCCTAGTTTCCGCATCTGCACGATGTCTTCTTCTCAGGTTAGATCTGATACCATGTTAGATTTTTATCATTCAAGATAGCATTATATTAGGATCTTTAACTGAGAGAATAACAAGCACAACAATCAAACACAAGAGACAATGAACACAATGTTTTTCCTCAAGGAAACCATAAATGGAGAAAACCCCGCAACTTCCTCAAAGATAGAATCAGCACCAAAAGTAAAACCCCAAAATAGTAAGATGGTCTCTCGACAGTAGTAGTCTCTTTATTTCTAGCCCCAACAACTTCTTCTCCCTCAGCTACATGCTACAACTGAGTGTGAGTGAGTGTGTGTTAAATAGAGAGTCTCACTCTCTATTTATACTAGTTCTCGACTTGACAATAGCTTAACTCTCTATTTATACTAATTCACGACTTGACAATAAATCACTAGGGCTGAATTCTCTAGGAGAGTATAATAACCCTAGGGCCCCACAACTGTGGGGAATTTAACCCTTGATCCATAGTAGGGTTACCCACAATGACTTAACATGACTTGTTCACATTATAGAAACTCCCGATCAGAACATCGGGGCATGACATGACTCAAACGATTGCCGGAATAAACATCAGGGTACAATACATAAGATATACAAGTGAATACATTCCGAAGTTACAATTACATCAACACAAATGAGTGATGATATAAAATCATTTTGTCAAACATATAAATACAATGCGTGCTCAATTCCAAGTCAATCGAAGGACTAAAATGTAAAATATAAGTAGTTTGTGGATGCCCAATGGAGATATAAATCACTTGAGAAGAACTCAAGACATTATAAAGGATAGAAAAATAATTTAGTTGTCAATTAAAGATAAGGGCCAGGGAGAAGTGTTGTTATTTACAAAGAAATTCATAAATGCAATAAAGGATACCAAGTAGTGTTATGAAATGGTGCAAATAAGAGTCTTAGATGGCATAAAGTCCAATAATGTTGAAAAATGTGACACTAAGAAGGAAGTATTAGTATAATTGAGTATAATGCTAGAAGTATATGTTGAGATTACACATGAGATTCCAAGCAGTTTTCCTCCAAAGAGGAATATTGGGAACAAGATAGACATAATTAATTAATCCATGTATGTACATGCTTCAGTAATTACTCTTCTTCATATTACACCATTTATCCTTCAAGTTAAATGGCATACACAAATTGTCAAGTATTTCTTTCTCATGTTCCAATATCCCTTTCCATGGGATTGCATTGGTTTATCTCATTGGAAATATCTACATACTTTTCTTTGTGAAGAAAAACTTCCCTCAAAATGAGCCAGTTGGATTCTATAGCATATTATTGAGTTTTTTGGTAAGCTGGAAGGGATGTTTTTTAAGAACGTACATGGAAATAAAAAGTTTCACCTAGAATGGTAGATGCATATAATTTTAAAATTGCATCATGCATGGAAATCACACATTGCAATAGTACAATGATCCTCTTTTGTACATTTGAAACAATTTTTTTCACACAAACAAATTGATGTAAATCACTTTTCAATGTTTCAATAGGATATTTCAATCACCTTTCAATGTTTCAATAGGATATTTCTCTAGTGTATAAACACAATTTTTTTGATACTATGAATAACAACACAATTGTAGCAAGCATCAAAAGACAAAAATGATAAATTCATTTTCTCTAAGAAAGAAAGATTGAATTTAATTTCAACTGAGTAAGACCAAAATATTTTGTGCAGAAATAAATTCCTAAAAGGAAGGTCCCTTAAAATATGAATATATCCACATGAATCATGATAATCTATGGAGATACCCATTAAACTTTTATCACACAAATACAATGAACCAAACTTATGCAAAAATAAATATTCATGTTATTGTCAATGACATATGGGAGATCTATATCGGAAGTATAGGTTTTCCTTATTGGTTTTGAAATAATGATTGCTAGGAAGTGGCCCCAACATCATGATAATATAAATAATTAATTACACTGACAGACACAATATAAAAGGTAAAATTCATGAATATAGTATCCCCAATATGTCGAGGTGATCAAGATATGGTTGATCAAAACACAGATACTAAGAGATTTATTTTGTGTGTGATACATTTCGATCATTCTTGAGGGAATTTCATGTTGTTTCATGAGGGTTCAACTATATATATTTCATACTACAAAGATAGCATATAAAAGAAATTTCCAAAAATATCAAAGGTATGCAAGCTTTACTGATGGACCAGCTAGCAAATAAGTTCCAAATTCTACAATAGAAACACAACCTCTAGCACATAAACTTGAAACTAAATGCTCATAAAATGCCATTAATATTTTCATAATATTCCTTAAGAAGCAATCATGTGCCAAATTGAATATGATGGACTGTATGCTGACCTGTTGATTGATCATCAATGAGGAAGTCTCCCATGTCAAACTGAAGGAAATAGAAAAATCGATTTATTAGAGCATATTAATCCCATGACATAACTACTAGTAACTATGACTCATACGAAGAACATGGTATGCATGTGTTTATCCTTAAATACAGTCAATCTTAAACCTGGAAAACTAACATGATTCTATTACATACCTTCCAGTAACCCTTTCGAGTAACAGAAGCATATTGATGTTTACCCTTGAAGTGATTAGGATCAACACCACCAAAAGTCATGGCTGCAAATGGGATTTCTTCAATAAAAACATTTTTTCCTTGGAAAAGAACCTCGAAATTGTTTCCAACAAATGTGAAACTGTTTCCTTAAGCAAAAATATGTCATACCAAATCTATTTATCTATCATTGTAAACTAGTCAAAATGACTGATACTCTTTTTCAGCCCATGTATACCTCTGGAAGATTGTCTAAAAACAACAAAAATAAATAGTTTTTATAACTTAAGCATTCAAACAATTCCTTCTAGAAATAAAGTATCAAATAGATCTTTATTTTTTCAAGCATATCTCAATACTTTGTTACCATAATTATCAATGCAGTTATTATTCTTTTGTATTCCAGAGTTGAGATGTTTGCTCTAAGTGACCACTTTAAACTCGGGGATAAATTGGAAGCAATAAAGAAAGATATAAATTCGTAATAAAAGATTTGCACAAAGAAGACTTTGTAACAAATTAGCAATTATGAGTAATAAAGTGCACAGTGATGTTGGGGGTGAAAGTTACAATGGAAACTGAAAATACCAATGTGCAACATGCCCAACTCACAACCTACAGGGATAAGCACAAATACAAACATAGGTTTTCCACTACACAATCAAACATGAAAGTTGAACAAGATGTGAGATTAAGAAACAAATCACAAAACTATTGGAGAAATATAAACATGGGCAGATAACAATATACTCATGCAGAATAATAGGGAAACAATGCTTCAGATTCCATTTTCCTCACAAGTCTCTCTATCTTTTTCTGTCTTTTGACATTTCATATTCCCATCAAACTCAAATGCCTATCATATTTCTTGTAACGAAATGCCTACATTTAATTTTGTTGTCCTAGATATATGGAATTTGTAAAGTATTACCAAGCGGCCAATTATCATGATAAATTAAACTATTTAAGGTAATTGTTTAGATTAGATAGAACAAAGTTCACCTCAATGTATGGTAATTGTTGGAATATAATCCGTCGGGATTATACAACATGTAAATAGTGTAAATATATTTGGAATATGAATAGTCATGTAGGAATATGAATAGGCTGGTCGGAATCTCAACCACTGCCTGAAATGTATAAATGTATGCATTAGCATTGGAATAATATTGAATCGGGAGTTATTACCTATCAGTGGTATCAGATCTTGGCTATTTGCCATAACTCATGTCTGCTGCATTTCAGTCATGGCATTCTGCTTGCCAGTCCATTACCAGACTTCCTGCTCCGTCAGTCTGCCAGCTGCGTACATTTCTCCTCCAGACCTGCAATGTGGATTGAGGTATGAAACGATCCCTTGGATACAGTATGCGTTATTATACAACAGTTTTAATTTGAGCTGTGTTCTATCTTCTCCTTCTCATTTCCAGACAGTGTGCTACAACTCTATTGTGGTGAGTATCCTCGTTGTATTGAGACTCCATCTACCTGCAAATCCACAGTCTAAAATAATATTACAACGTTTTTGTGAGAATCCACCATTTTCTTGTGACTGCATCCACCCATTCTTCCTTTGCGCATGTACTGAGACGTCCTCCATCTCTTGCTTTAACTCACGACCGAGCTGCAGAACAGCCGCATACGATTGAGGGCGACGATATCGAATTATGTCTAGAATATATTGTATTTTAGGGCACCCATCACATATGTTCTCCAGAATGTATCGCCACGCTTACTGTGGATTGGTGCAATTCTGTAAAATCTTTTGTTCATCATAGAAATTCCTCTCTACAAATGTATGGTAATAGCATTTATGTGCGATATCACATGCGTGATTGTTCTCATATTTATAGATGTGGCGGGCTTTGAAGTCACGAAACCTATTCTTGAGTTCTAGTACTCTGTCCCGATAATCTGCCTGGAGAAGGTTGTGGAACATGACTATTGTTGCAGGTGCATAAACCCTAATTTTTTGGAGTATAGTTGAGTACTGTGTGAAGATTACGATAGAGCTACGTGGAGACTGCTGTTCTCTTCAAGAGCCTGCGAGTGTTCTGAATACAACTGCTAGCTGTTGATTACATTGTTGGTACTGGTGTGTTGGAGATTGAAGGCATATTTAAAGTTACTGTGACCTACATTTGATTGTGAAGTTGTTGCGACCTGCAAGAAAATTGCTGATAAATTGTTGAATACTGAGATTATGTAGCTGCGACTTGTCATCTCTGAGATTCGGTTGAGGAGTGAAGCTGTGAATTGAGTGGAGAAGCACAGTGATTGAAGACTGCGTTGAGCTAACTACATGAAGCCTTGCTACGTTGAGCTGACTGCCTGAATCCTCACATGAAGATAGATAATGTGTTTTTGCTATACAAAAACCCTAATCTCCAACCTAGCTATTTGCGTGGAAGTTTAATTGGAAAGTTTGTGAATGTATTGAAACTTTGATTTCACTCCTGAGAGCTGAAAAGATATAGATGTAAAGGCTCATGAATTTGAATGCTATCTATGATATATTGGAACTATGAGCTGCGTATGATACAGCTGATGTATGAGCCTGTGATTTTAATAAGCCGTGGCCACTGTATGTTTTTATATGTTTTGGAGCTGTGATATATATGTTGCGTTATGCTGTGTATTGGAGCTGAGAGTTTGCATCCAATTCTTTGTTGAGTCTAGCCATTTATGGCTGAAGAGACGTGACCTCTTTGTTAAGGAGTGAAGGCGGATAGAAGGAACGAGGATAGAAGGATGAAGACATACATGTCTTCATTCACATGAAGGTTAAATTCATCCAGCTGCTACTAATCACTTGATTTTGCAGAAGTATATAGTTTGGTGCCTGTTTTTGCACAGACTATAATTGGTGCTCTTATATCCTTTGCACTAATATATTAGCTTCTGGTGCCTCCATGCATAACATATTCTGTAGAGTATATATCGTATAAAAAGAATGTTGCTATGTATTTGAAGCTTGTGACTGATATATTTTGTGTATTAAAGAAGCCTGTGTATGCTATAAACCTGCATTGTATTCACCTTGGCAGAGACTGTAGACCTGCAAGGTTATTGTTTTTCTATTAAGTTCATTATTGTAAATTACGCTAACAGTTGTAAAAAATGCAATCTATAGCTTCTATTGTTGGTGATGTCCTCACTGGAAAGGAAACATATCCAAAATGGTCTAGAAAGATCAAGAAATCAAGCGATCCTGTTGAAGAATCCCTTTACTTTGTTCAAAAAACAAAGAATCGGTCCAAAGACCCTTCCAAGGGAGATTACATCAAGAGAGGCAGAGGAAGAAGAAACTTCAGAGGCAGAGGGGGCAGAAACAACTTCAGCAAAAGATCAGATCTATAGTGCAAGCATTGTGGAAAGACTCGACACACATCAGATTAGTGTTGGGATTCGTGGGACTCCATCAAAGAAAAACATAACCAGAAGAAAGATGACCAAGATGCTAGTAAATCTTCTGATTCTTGTATTGTTTCACATTGTAATCTTGGAATTAATGAAATGACTTCACTTTCATCTTACAAAGATTGTTGGCTGCTTGATACTGGTGCAACATCACACATGACATTTAGAAAAGACTGTTTTGAAGAACTTAATGAAACAATAGATGGCATAGTTTACTTTGCAGATAATTCAAGTCTTAAACCAAAGGGAATGGGCACCATTCGACTGAAGATGCCTGGATTCCCTAATTTCTTGTTGAAGAATGTTCTTTATCTTCCAGAATTGTAGAGAAGCCTGCTATCCTTGGTGGATATTCGACAGTGAGGCCATTCCATCCACATGTTTGATGGAATTGTAGAAATAAGAAAGTCCTCTGACAACCAAGTCATTATGACTGGATAGGAAGATGGGAAGCTGCTGAAGCTAAAGGTTTCATCTGCAAGAGTTCATAACTATGCCTACCTCTCTCAGCATGGAGAAGGTAATTTGTCATCTAGTTCATTGTGGCATGCAAGATTTGGTCATCTAAATTATAACAGTCTTCATTTGTTGAGAAAGAATGGTGTATTTGGTTTTCCCACCATTCCCAAAGAGAAGAACAAATGTGATGCATGTATATTAAGGAAACATAGTAAGCTGCCATTCCATGAATCTAATTTCAGAGCAAGTAGGAAATTAGAATTAGTGCATTCTGATTTATGTGGCCCAATGCCAACTCCTTCTGCAAATGGGAATAAGTATTTTATGACATTTGTTGATGACTACTCAAGAATGTACTGGATTTACTGTTTAAAGACAAAATCAGAAGCATTTCAAACATTCAAAGACTTTCATGCATTGATAAAAAAAAAAGCACAATAAAAAATTGGTACACTTCGTACTGATAATGGGAAAGAATACACTTCAAATGCTTTTGAAGATTATCTTCGCCAACATGGAATTTCACATCAGACTACCGTTCCCTACAATCCTCAACAAAATGGTGTAGCAGAAAGAATGAACAGAACCATAATGAATATGGTTCGCTCAATGATGTTTTTCATGAATGTAAAACTAATTTTTTGGGGTGATGCAGTAAAATGTGTAGCCTATTTGAGAAATAGAAGTCCCTCAAATTCTCTTGATAACAAGACTCCACATGAAATGTGGTTTGGCCATCTCCCTTCATTTAGGCATCTCAGAGTTTTTGGTTCCACCTGTTATGCCTTGATTCCAAAGGAGCAAAGAAACAAGCTTGGTGCTCGAAGCAGAAAATGCATCTTCCCGGGGTATGAAGAATACTCCAAGGCATACCGTCTATATGATGAGGTAAACAAGAAATTTGTTATTTCCAGAGATGTCATTTTTCTTGAGACTAATAAAAATGACCAGTCCATTGAGAGACAGCTTGATCATTTGGAAAATT
>LPNX010096960.1:0-14816 GCA_001517045.1 Pseudotsuga menziesii | reverse complement strand
ATGGCTAATCATAAAAAGGAAAGTACTTATAATTCAAATCATCAATATGCAGATAGGATGACAGCTATCAGACATCAATTAACATGAATAAACATGAATAACACATTCAATCATAAGCACAGAACATACAAGAAATGGAAGCTGAACATATGATAGCAAAATAGCTTATATTAGGTCATGAGCAATATGAGAAGCTTGATAATAATAATGGTCTACAGGTCCCTGAAGTTGAACGATTTCAATAACATAAGTCTTAGGCTTTATAGCCTTTACAAAAATATTCAGATCCTGAAAAATTGGATCCTATTTACTAAAAATAGACAAAATAATTGTTTTTTGCATAATTAGGTAAAAAAGCCCTAATTTAGCTACTAGTCTATCTAAATGTAGAACTCGTTCACTGTTTGAACATTCTGATAACTGAAGTGAGTATTCAGAATAAACTTCCACTGGTCCTCTGCTAGATAAGTTAGTGTTTTACTTAGATGGTTTAGTGTAGGTGAGCCTTTCTTCCTTTATGCCACTGCAAAACTGAAGCATACCTTCCTTCATGTTGTTCTTCAACTCCCTTCATCTTTATAATTCGTCCCTGAGCTATTTATGTTTTCCCAAAACCGGTCCTTCGTGCCAAAATTTTATCATGTGCCTCTTTTTGCTTTCGGTGGCTAAGAGGTCAAAATGTCGGGTCTCTTAGTTGCTGAAAGCGTTGCTTTCGATGGCTAATGAAATGCCCCAGGATCCACCTAAGCCACCGAAGGCCCTATTTTGCAAATATTCTTAAGCAACCTCCAAAATTATTCTTTTAAGTTTTGTTTTCTTATCTTTTTATTCGGCAGGATCCATGTTAGGAAGGTTAGCAATAGCCTGGCTTGATTTTGGAGGTTGAAGGCTTACTGCAGCTTCAACTAGGGTTTCCAATGTGAGATGAGTGCTAGGGTTTGGCTTGGCATCTTTCATCTGTAGCCTTTGAAACCTGATCATTCTATACAGCCTTGTGTTGTCCTTGAAGTATCTTTTGTTTAGTCTTTTAAGGAAGATATACCTTTCTCTCATCTCTAGGTAAGAATTTTGTAGCTGCTTATTCCTCTTGGTCAATATAGCATTGTTTTTATTTATCTCTCTTTCTAAAATTTTCATTTCATACACTTGTCTCAGCAACTGATTTATCCTTTATGTCTTGGGCTTGCTAAAGGAAGCCTTCTTTGCTGGTTCATCTTGCTCATTTGGTATAGGTGATGGGATTTCTTAAATCTCTACTATAACCTGCACTTCTAGGTCATCACCTTCCTATTTTTCCTATTCTGAATATGAGTAGGGAAGGCTCAAAATGTTCCCACTATGTGTTGTGACTTCCTGTCCCTTTTCACCGAAATCTAGGTTTCTTTTGACCTGCTTGATTTTAGAAGAGGAAGGAGGTTGTTCTGTTGTTGTTGGGGATATAACAATTCTCTTCCTCTTTCCACTCCTTGGGGTGCTAGAATTTTTCGAAGGATTCTTCCCCTTTTCTTCTGGCTGTAGGCTTGTTTCAAAACCATTCCAAAACAAGAAATATGCACATGCCATATTTCTCCTCTTCAGCAATTCTTGGATTAGGATTTGGATAAGACCATGATGAGACAATCTTCCAGCAATCTTAGTTGCCTGAGGCTTCACCTGGTGTGCCATTTTTTCCATGCTCCTATGTAAGTAGAAAGGTAAATTTAGTGGGCTTTTTCCTGTGAAGTAGTTCATTAATTTGAAATGGTAAATCATGGCCCGGTTGTATCTTCCTTCACAAGTTATATAGACCACAATGGCCTTCAGTAATTGCTGCCACCTCTCTTCTAGCCAGGAGGATGGGACACTTTTCTTCCACACCACCCATCTATGTTCAGGCTTCAGATAAGATCTGAACTCTACATCCTTTGTAATGGTGGTTTTAAACCACTTCTCCCTAGTGCTAGGGAGTTCAGTCACTTCAGCAATTAGGGTTTCATCTACCATAAATTCTTCCATACCTATGATTGCCTTGGATCCATCGAAAGAGAGAGTAAATGCCTCAGCCACCTACTGGTGTGAACCTTAAATTTTATCACAAAACTTATAGTAGCCAACATCTTTAAAGAACTGGAAAACTTCTGGATGTGCCTCGAGGTAGCTGATGTCTCCTAACTCTTTCCTGAGAGTAGGACCTCCCTTCTTCATTTGTTGAATGTGCTCTTGAGTGCCTGCAAAAAATTCAATTCAAGTTCTATGGAAGAGTTTTTAGCAGGATGACTCTCAGAGGTGGTTTCTAGTGGTGAGGATTCCTATAATTGAAGGTGAATTGTTTTGGAGGATTGGGCACTGATTATGAGGGTTTTAACTACATGAGAAATGCCTAGGTGAGAGGATGATGGATTTTGTTGATATTTTTGAGACCCCCTACCCAACAATCATGTTTAATGCAAATTGGATACCTAGAAGAGATCTTCTGCAGTTCTTTGAACAGATGGAGGGAAGAGTAGGGTTTCAAATCACATTGGTCCTCATTAGCTGAACAATGACCTCCTCAATCATTTACTTACATGTTGATGCAATTTTGCTATCTTTTCGATGGTTTATCATGCCCTCTTATCATCGTTGTTGTGCTGATGAGGCTTGATTTGATAGGTTTTTAACCGTTTCATCTTTTGGCCTTTTCGGCGGTTAAGGGACCCTAAGAAATTGTCTTCTAGCCATCGAAAACAAGGATTTTGGTGGCTAATGAAATGCTGACCTATTTGCCTAAGCCACTGAAACTTTATTTCCAAATGGCACTGTAAAAGTGTCTTTTGGTGGATTGTGGTCTCTCTGGATATCTTCTTTTAACCACCGAAAGACAGGCCTTTCGGTGGCTAATGAACCATCAAAGCTTTCACCTAAGCCACCGAAACCGATTTTTTCCCCAACACCTTTAACTTGCTTTCAGTGGTTAATTCCATCCTTCAACCATTCTCTAAGCTGCCGAAACCAACACTTTTTGGTGGCTAATGAGTTGTTTCAAATCCTTGCCTAAGCCATTGAAAGTCCTTTTATCAAATAATTGATCACGCCATATTTCGGTGGTTAACCCTGATCCTTCATTAAATTGTTAGTTTCAGAAACAAAGCTTTTCAATGGCTAATGAGCTGTTGAAAACCCTACCTAAGCCACCGAAAGCTAAAACTTTCAATTTTCTCAAATATAGAAAAACCAGAGACCCTCAATTTGTTAGTCGTCTTTAAATATTTCATAACATGACTTGAATTCTTCATCCTATCAAAATAAATTTATTTTGGGAGATAACATCTGGTTCCTACTTGGGGATGGGAACCTTCCTATGAGGTCCCAAGAACTCCATACCAAAATGACTTTCCTTGAAAACAACTAAAAAACTTAAAACTATCATCTACTGTTCCATTAGGCATGGATTTTATTATGTAAGCAAAAACAAACCACTAACTAATATTTTACAATAGCAAGGCCTCAGAGCCTCAGATAAAATAGATTTTCAAAAATCACCCATTCACTGGGCCATCAAACACCTCCTCCCCTTCAAGATTCTGCAATTTGAAGGTGTTGTTCTTCTATATTTGAGATATGGCAAAAGGGCCAATCCATAGAGAGTCAAACTTTCCATGTTTTCCTTTGTCCTGCCTGACAGTATCCCACTTAAGGACCCAATCTCCAACCTAAAAGTTCTCCACTTTTTCCCTTTTGTCAAACATGGGCCTTGATCTTTTGTTGATGAGCTTCTAAATTTCCTATCACTTGTTCCCTAACTTGCTGCAACTCCACCAAATCCATCATCCTCCTTACCATATCATTTGGTTCATCTTCCTCCTCCTAAAAGAATTTTTCTACTGGCAAAATTAGCTAAATGGGAAAAATGGCCTTAGTACCATAAACTAATTTGAAGGGAGAAGTCCCTATAGATCTCTTGTTTGTTAACCTATTAGCCCATAAAGAAAACTTTAGCTTAGAATCCTAGCTTTTCTGATTTGTCTCCAGTAGTTTTCTGATGATCCTGACCAGGATTTTGTTGGATCACTTAGCCAGGCCATTGCCTTGAGGGTAATATGATGTGGAATGCACTAGCTGAATTCCCATTGACTCACACATTTTAACCAATGCCCCATATTTGAAAGCTGGTGCATTATCAGTCACTAACCTTACTGGGCAACCAAACCTGATAAATATATTCTCATATAAAAACTTAATGATGACCTGATGAGTACTGCCTCTATCCACTTGGTAAAGTATTTTGTGGCTACTATGATCCATTTATGCTGACCACTGGATGAGGTATTTATTTCACCTATGAAATTAGGACCCCATTGCTGGAAATGCCCATTCACTACAATAGGCCTAAGGGGAAAGGATCTGAGCTGCTGCTTCCCTATAAATCTTTGGCACTAGTCACAAGCTCTCACAAAGGTACACACATCAGCAAAAAGGACTGGCCAATAGTACCCAGCCCTCAAAATCTTGTGGGTTGTGGTATTCTAGTAATAATGGCCTCCACATGTGCTAGAATGAAAGTGATGCATGACCTAAACTGATTCTTCTTTATCTAGACACCTCAACAAAACCCTAGACATATCTTTCCAATACAACAATTTATCAACTACACAGAATTTAACAGACTTTAGTTTAAGAGCTCGTGCTTGATTTGGAGTGAGACCAGGAGGAACTTCTAATTTTTGCATGAAATGAATAATAGCTGAGTACCACTCACATGCAAACAAGTTTTCAACCACTTGTTGAATGTCATTTTGAACCTGAACTACTTCTGGTGCTACTTCAGTTTGCAATTTTTCTGAATTCACACAAGTGAAGTTTATCCCCATTAGTTCATAGTTTTCTTTAGCCATGAGTTTGGCCAGACCTTGGTTTCTTACTAGCTTGGTGGGATTTACCTCTATGTCAAACTCAATAAGCTTGGAAATCCATTTATCTCTCTTTCCATCACTATCAGGCTGAGTCAAAACATCCTTTATAGCAGCTGAAGGGACATAGGAAAGGACTTTTGCATGTAGAATGTAAATCTTGAAATTTTTCAATGACTTGATGAGAGAATAAGCCTGCTTCTCAATGGGATCATACTTCAGTTCAGCATCCCTCAATGTCTTGTTGAATAATGCAATTGGATGATCGAGACCTTCATCATCTTTTTGTAGTAGCACAGCTGCCACTGTGTCATAGGATGCAAAGGAGAAGATGTAAAAATTCTTGGTATAGTTCGGACTAATTAGGGTTGGGGCTTCCATGATAACCTTCGTGATGTCTTCAAAAGATATTCTTTCCTAGTCAGTCCATTTAATTTCTGCATCCTTTTTCAACATAGATGTTATGTGCTTTACCGGCTCAGAAAAGTTAGGGATGAACCTCCTGACAAAATTTATCTTACCCAAAAAGGACTAAATATCTCTTTTTGACCTAGGTATGGACAGCTTCTGGATTGCTTCAACCCTAACTAGATCAATCTTCACACCTTCACTGAGTGAAAATTGGGACTTTTTAGGGTTGAGTGATATCCCAAACCTCCTGCATTTCATAAATACCCTCCTCAAGTGCTGCAAATGTTCATGATGGATGTGACAATAAACAGTGAGGTCATCCAAATATATAAGCGCAAATTTATCTTTCAATCCTACAAAAGTTAGGTCCATGGCTCTCTGAAAAGTGGCCCCAGCATTCATTAGTCCAAATGGAATTTTGGCATACATGAAAGTGCCCCATGGAGTGGTAAAAGCAGTCTTCTCTTGGTCATCAGGGTGCATAGCAACTTGATTGTATCTAGAGAAACCATCCAGAAATGACATGACACTGGCCCCTGAGACTCTTTGCAATAGGTGTTCCATCTTGGGTAGTGGATAGTTGTCTTTTTTGGAGCACTTGTTCAGATTTCTAAGATCCACACATAACCTAATCTCCCCATTCTTCTTCCTTACCACCACTAAGTTTGCAATCCACTTGGAATACCTAAGGGGAATTATGATTTTGGCTTTGAGGAGCTTATGGATTTCTTTTTCAATTACAGGTAGGAGGAGAGGACTGATGGATCTCAGCTTCTGTTTGAAGGGGATGGTGTCCTTCTCCGAGGGAATACTTCCAAGGGTACTAGAACCTGAGGTATATAATTGTTGGGTAATTGAACAATATTCTGATCAACTACTTTATCTTTCAACTTGAACTGTTGGGATTCTTCCATGTTTATGTTTTCATGATCTATATGCATATCAGAGAAATCATCTACTAGCTAGAGGAATTTACTAAGCTCATCATCATTCTCAAACACCTTCCAAAATTTTACATTATCTAGCAGGGAAGGTCTGTACTTGACTTGAATATCATAGCTGAGCCTAGGAGGTAAAGGAGGAACAAACAGACTTGCAGAGACAACTAGGGAATAAGCCAGGTGATTCATAGCCCTAGGTATATATGATAGTTCAAAAAACATAAAGGAGTCTCTGAGTTTCCATACCTCATCCCTGTAAGCCTTTAGTCTGACATTTTTTTCTTGAAAGATGTTGTTGACCTTCTGTATAATAAGGTTTGCATATCCAAATATTGTCATGCACATGATCCCCATTTACTTGGAATATTTCACTCCTAACAACAAGGCTTCATATTTTTCTATATTGTTAGGGATTTTAAAACCGAGCCTATAAGATAGATGAATATTCTCTTTGGATGGAGAGATCAATACTACACCTGTACTTGCTAAGTTTTGAGTGCTATCCCCATCAAAATACATGCTCCAGATTGATGTAGTCACTTCTTTGGGCTGCTGACAGGTGGGCTTAGTAAGCTATACTGGTGTTTACTAAGAATCATCTATTTGCATAATGCATGACCCAAAATATGTGTCTACTACATAGATGGGGTGGTTCATTGAATTCTTTTCATTCTTATGATGTAGGCAAGTTGATTCTTTTTGTAAAGCCTCTTGGTATCCCCTCCAAATATTGGGATTGTAGCATATGTAAGGTCCATATGAAGGGTGCCACCTAGCCTTTTACTCCATGATCGAGATAGTAAGAGACCAAATTTATGAGGGATATCAACCACTACAATGTCCATCACGATGCTTTTTGATGGTAGCTGAGATAGGTTTACAACAAGGTCTTTGATGAGGCCCAAGCACTTGACCTTTCTAGAGTCAAAGGAGAATAGATCATGGTAGGGATTTGTAATGCTGAGACCAAGCTCATCCATCACAACTTTTGGCATTAGGTTATGGGAAGCTCCTGAGTCCAGTAGACAGTTACGAAGGAATTTATCATGGATATTCAAAGATATGTAGAAAGGTGGGAAATAATCATTTAGCTATTCAATCATAGGGCCTAGGGATAGAATAGGTTTATCATCTTGCAGATTGACAAAGTCAGTATCAATATGTATCTTTGCTTGAAGAGAATTCAGTATTGAAGATTTGAATGCATCATTTTTCATTAGCTCTATTAATGCGAAAGGGATCTTTAATTTTTGAATCTCTGACTCAAGGTTGAAAGAATAATGCAGTCTATCAAGAAACCTTACCTCTTGTACTAGAGCTTTGAGTTGGACAGGATCAAGGTTTGATGAATGTATTGGTTTTTGCAATGGTTTGGGAATGACAACCATTTTCTTTGGTAAAATAGTAACCTTGTTAGCTGGTGCAGTAGGCTTCTTTGCAAGAATAGCATTCTTCTTAGGGGGAGCAATTAGCCTGGACCTCAGATTGGACCCTCCTTGACCATATTCTTGATATACTGCTTCTTCATTGATCTTCTCATCAATTAGGGCTTCCTCATACTCTACCCGTGTCAGAAAAGAATAGTCAACTTCATCCTCCATGTAGTGGATGTTGTCTTTAGCCTCTCATTCTTCCTGAATGAACTTTGGTTATTCTTCTAGTACAACATTCTGAAAGGGAGCTCTGATTCTCTGATCTTCAACTTGATTCCTTTCCCTTCTGAGGATCTGAACTAGGGGGTTGCTTCTTCTGTAAGGGACAAAATTTGGGTTTCGAGGAACAAAATCACTTGGCCCTTTACCCATCACAGGTATCTTCCCTCAGTCCTTTAGCTTAGACATTTCAGCAGTCAAATTATCTAACAGTTTGGCCAATTTTTCAATCTTGTTCTCTGATGAAGAAGCCCCAAGAGGGTCTGTGGGTTGTTTCTTCCTATCTATATTTTCTTTGACCTTCTGAGATTCCACAATGTTAGATTCTACCTCTAGGGCAGAATCTTGCATGAGTGATAGGGAGGAAGACCTCCTCTCTCTAAGAAGTAGGTAGAAATCAGAGTCAAAGGAATTTGCATAAGTGATTATGGCTGAGGTATCAGTGGGCTTGATCTCAATGGGGATCTTGCTGTACATATTGTTAAACCTCTTGGTGAAGTTAGAGACAAACTCCCCATTCTCTCTTTTTAAGTTGCTAAACTCAATGATATAGTAGAGGTGGTATCTCCTCTCTCCCCAATGCTTTAGAAAGATGTCATCTAGGGCTTCAATTCCTGATACTGATCCAGCAGGTAGTTCTTTGAACCATTTCCTATCCTAACCATCTAGGCTTTGCACAAAAACCCTAGTCCACACATCTTCCTGTTCTATATTTATGTTCTCAGCATAACTGTAGAATGCCTCTAGATGTTCTTCAGCTGTGAAATCTCCATCTCCTATAAATTTATGCATGTATTTGAGATAGTATCCAGTGGGTGTGGCCGAGAGGGGGTTAGGCGAATTTAGGGGGGCATACCTAGCTACCAGGGGCAGCCATATTGGAAATGGGTATGGAAAGGGTGGAGGAAGGACTACTGATGCAGGTGGTAGCTGAAAGGGTGATGGTGGTAAAATTATCCTAGTGGAGTCACCAAGGATTGGATCTTCACAAGCAGCAGCGCTTGAAGATACGCAAACCCTAAAATTTTCTGATGTATTTATAAATTCCTGAGAATTAAATGTTTCAGTAGAAGAAATAATAGCAGGAATATTTCTTGAAATACCTGATGTAGCTTACTTTGCAGCACTGTTGGTCTACCTTAGTGAAGCCTTAGCTCTTCTATGAATCTCTTCTGGATCTCAAACAGGTGTTTTTGGTGGCCCTTGAGGGTTTTCTCTAGTACTTGGTCTTCCTGAAGCTACCTTATTTCAATGGACTCGCTAGATAGATGATTACAACTAGAATAGTGTCCAAACTTTGTCTATCATCAAAGCAGGATCTATGTCATCTCCCAGGGAAGCGAAGCTTCAGTCTCCTCTCCCTAGCGATGGTGCCAATTTATTATCAATCTAGGAAACTCCTCTAGGTTACGGCTCGAGGATGCCTGGTAACTTAAATGTTTTTATGGTTTTCTAAGAGGATCAAGTCAGGTGACCTACATGACCTCACACTCTCAAGACATGCATGAAAATCAATTAGGGATAAGGCTTCTAACTACCACTATTCAGAGGTTTGATAATATGGTGTAGAGATGGAGAACTTATCATGCTAGAAGATTCATACATAAAACAGATATATATAAATCACTAATCATAACAAGGAAGGTACTTATAATTCAAATCATCAATATCCAAATAGGATGACAGCTATCAGAAATCAATTAACATGAATAAACCCGAATAACACATTCAAGCATAGGCACAGAACAAACAAGAAATGGAAGCTGGTCATATGATAGCAAAACAAGGAAAGAATAGGTTTGATAATATGGTGCAGAGATGGAGAACTTATCATGCTAGAAGATTAAGACATAAAATAGATATATATAAATTGCTAATCATAACAAGGAAAGTACTTATAATTCAAATCATCAATATCCAGATAGGATGACAGCTATCAGAAATCAATTAACATGAATAAACCTGAATAACACATTCAAGCATAAGCACAGAACAAACAAGAAATGGAAGCTGATCATATGATAGCAAAAGATCTTATATCAGGTCATGAGCAATATGAGAAGCTTGATAATAGTAATGGTCTACAGGTCCTCGAAGTCAAACCCTTTCAATAACATAATTCTTAGGCTTTATAGCCTTTACAAAAATATTCATATCCTAAAAAATTGGATTTGATTTATTAAAAATGGACAAAATAATTGTTTTTTGCATAATTAGGTAAAAAAAACCTAATTTAACTACTAGTCTATCTAACTATAGAACCCGTTCACTGTTTGAACATTTTGATAATTGAAGTGAGTACTGTGAATAAAATGCCACTGGTTCTCTGCTAGATAAGTCACTGCTTTACTTAGATAGTTTAGTTTAGGTGACCCTTTCTTCTTTTATGCCACTGCAAAACTGAAGCATACATTCCCTGATGTTGTTCTTAAATGCCCTTCATCTTTATACTTGGTCCTTGAGCTATTTATGTTTTCCCAAAACTGGTCCTTCATAATAAAATTTGATCATGTGCCTCTTTCTTCTTTCGGTGGTTAAGAGGTCAAAATGTTGGGTTTGTTAGCTGCCGAAATCACTGCTTTTGGTGGCTAATGAACTGCTCCAGCGTCTGCCTAAGACACCAAAAGCTTTGTTTTGCAAAAATTCTCAAGCAACCTCCAAAATTATTCTTTTAAGTTCTGTTTACTTATCTTTTTATTCAGCAGGCTCCATGTTAGGAAGGTTAGCAGCAGCTTGGCTTGATTCTGGAGGCTGAAGGCTTACTGCAGCTTCAGCTAGGGTTTCCAATGTGATATGAGTACTAGGGTTTGGCTTGGCATCCTTCATCTGTAGCCTCTAAAGCCTGATCATTCTGTAAAACCTTGTGTTGTCCTTTAAGTATCTTTTGTTTAGTCTTTTTAGGAAGATATACCTTTCTCTCATCTCTAGGTAAGAATTTTGCAGCTGCTTATTCCTCTTGGTCAATATAGAATTGTTTTTTATTTATCTCTGTTTCTAAAATTTCCATTTCATACACTTGTCTCAACAACTGATTTATCTTTTGTGTCCTGGGCTTGCTAGAGGAAGCCTTCTCTGCTGGTTCATCTTGCTCTTTTGGTGTAGGTGATGGGAGTTCTTCAATCTCTGCTACAACCTGCACTGCCAGGTCATCGCCTTCCTCTTTTTCCTCTTCTGAATCTGAGTAGGGAAGGTTCAAAATGTTCCCACTATGTGTTGTGACTTCTTGGCCCTTTTCACCAAAATCTAGGTTTCTTTTGACCTGCTTGGTTTTAGAAGCGGAAGGAGGCTGTACTATTGTTTTTGGGGATATAGCCCTTCTATTCCTCTTTCCACTCCTTGGGGTGCTAGAATTTTTCGAAGGATACTTCCCCTTTTCTTCTGGCTGTAGGCCTGTTTCAAAACCATTCCAAAACAAGAAATATGTGCATGCCATATTTCTCCTCTTTAGCAATTCTTGGATCAGGAGTTGGATAAGACCATGATGAGACAATCTTACAGCAATCTTAGTTGGCAGAGCCTTCACCTGGTGTGCCATTTTTTCCAAGCTCCTGAGTAAGTAGAAAGGTAAATTCAGTGGGATTTTTCCTGTGAAGTGGTTCATTAATTTGAAATGGTAAATCATGGCCCGATTGTATCTTCCTTCACAAGTTATATAGACCACAATGGCCTTCAGTAATTGCTGCCACCTCTCTTCTATCCAGGAGGATGGGACACTTTTCTTCCACACCACCCCTCTATGTTCAGGCTTCAGATAAGATCTGAACTCTACATCCTTTGTAATGGTAGTTTTAAACCACTTCTCACCAGTGCTAGGGAGTTCAGCCACTTTAGCAATTAGGGTTTCATCTACCATAAATTATTCCTTACCTATGATTGCCTTTGATCCATCGAAAGAGAGAGCAAATTCCTCAGCCACCTACTGGTGTGAACCTTGAATTTTCTCACAAAACTTATAGAAGCCAACATCTTTGAAGAACCGACAGAATTTTGGATGTGTCTCCAGGTAGCTGATGTCTCCCAACTGTTGTCTGAGAGAAGGACCTCCCTTCTTCATTTGCTGAATGTGCTCCTGAGTTCCTACAAAAAATTCCATTCAAGTTCTGTAGAATATTTTTTATCACGCTGACTCTTAGAGGTGGTTTCTAGTGGTGAGGATTCCTATAATCGAAGGTGGAGTGTACTAGAGGATTGGGAACTGATTATGACGGTTTTAACTACATGAGAAATGCCTGGGTGAGAGGACGATGGATTTTGTCGATATTTTCGAGACCCCCTACCCAACAATCATGTTTAATGCAAACTGGCTACCCAATGGAGATCTTCTGTAGTTCTTTGGACAAATGGAGGGAAGAGTAGGGTTTCAAATCACATTGGTCCTCATTAGCTGAACAACGACCTCCTCAGTCATTTAATTACACCTTGATGCAGTTTTCCTGTCTTGTTGGTGGCTTATTGTGCCCTCTTACGATCGTTGTTGTGATGAAGAGCCTTGATTTGATAGGTTTTTAACCATTTATTCTTTTGGCCTTTTTTGGCAGTTAAGAGCCCCCAGGAAATTGTCTGCTAGCCATCGAAAACAAGGCTTTCGGTGGCTAATAAAACACTGACCTATTCTCCTAAGCCACTGGAACTTTATTTTCAAATGGTGTTGTAAAAGTATCTTTCGGTGGATTGTGGTCTCTCCAGATATCTTCTTTTAAACACCGAAAGACAGGCCTTTCGGTGGCTAATGAACCATTAAAGCTTTCTCCAAAGCTGTTGAAACTGATTTTTTCCCCAACGATTTTCACTTGCTTTCTATGGTTAACGCCCTCCTTCAACCATTCGCTAAGCTGCCAAAACCAACACTTTTCAGTGGCTAATGAGTTGTTTGAAAGCCTCGCCTAAACCACCAAAAGTCCTTTTATCAAATAATCGATCGAGCCATATTTTGGTGGTTAACTTTTATCTTGTGTTAAACTGTTAGCTGCCGAAACAAAGATTTTCAGTGGCTAATGAGCTGTTGAAAAACCTGCCTAATCCACCAAAATCTAAAACTTTCAATTTTCTCAAATATAGAAAAACTAGAGACCCTCAATTTGTTAGTCATCTTTAAATCTTTCATAACATGACTTGAATTCTTAATCTTATCAAAATAAATTTATTTCGGGAGATAACACCTAGTGTTTCCCTGCTCTTGGGGGATTTGGAGTGGGTATGAAACATTCCTAAATGTATAGGTATGATGGTGGGTACATGGAAATGTTTACGGAGATTTTGCGGCAGGTTTGACCTATTCCGAGTTGGCATTTCGTGGGTTAGGTAGCTCTTTCAATCATCTGGCATGTCATCTCTGTATATAGTTTCCCTGTCAGTGCAATGATTCTTCCCAATGTTTGATAGTTTCCCTATAATTTCCATTCAATGATTTCCATCTATAAACCACTATTGTGGTTTCATCATTGCTCCCATTCAAGAACAAAAAAGTAGACATGAATTCTCCCCCTACATTAAGTCCACGTGCACATAATGACTAGCTTTGGTACTTCCTAACTTTTTAGTATTCCTTTTGACAACAAAAGTGAAACATGAAACAATATCCTTACTTTCAACATCTTGCACAGCTGATGTCTTTGATCGAACTTTATTAGTAAAATTAAATATTTTGAGACCTACGAACGAAGGGGAGCGAGATGAATGGTTGAAGGACTTGAATGGAGGATGAATTGATGCCCTATTCTGCCTACCCAAAGGTCCTTTTATAATGAATATTATCCCTAACTTATCATTGATTTGTAGTCTTCTATTATTCACCCATACTGCTCTAAGAAACACAGCTTTATACCGATATAGTATGTATCTTCAAGTCACAAATAGGTACCACCACAATAACAAAGTTGGGAGATTTCAAATAGGTACCACCACAATAATGGAAGAAATTAGACTAGCTGCTACAGGAATTCTTGGAGGCATATTTCCCAGTGGTAACCTACAACAATCATATATATATATATCTAATCCATGGTGGTGAAGAGCGGACATTTCCAGATCTTCTACTTAGCACATTCAGGAATGAAAAGAATGTTTTAGATACATTTATATCAGTCTGTAATATTTGTTGATTTATTCCTTTTAGCTTGTCATGAAGATGCTTGTTTTCCCATATTAATTTTCAACCCTAAGGCAATTCTAACTTATTTTTCCATACTAATTTTCAACCCTAAGGCAATCCCATAGTAGAAAGAACCAAAAAAGACTATTCCACACAAATAAAAAGGCTCTTAAATTAACTATATCATGCCTTACTCAATGATTTGATGAAACCAAGGGGATGGAAAAAGGGAAAGGAAACATCAAATATCACTCACACCAGGGAAAAATTCTAAAGCTGACCAACTGTCTAAACCACAAAGGTCATCTTATCGTGTTAATTGTAAGAGGGGGAAAAAAATCATACACGGTGAAAATTGACATAAAATGTTCAAATAAAAAATGGAGTACATCAAAATACCTAGTACTTGCTTCAAGACCCAAAGCATAAACCATAAGATTCATGAAGAACCTCATGGTTGAATCATGATATTGGGCCAAGTTTATTATAAATTCCAAGAAGCAACTGATAGAGCAACCAAACATCCACTATACAGGATCACCAAGAACTAACATCATTTAAGTGAAGGATGTATGCATACTACTGCAGACATTATATCTCTACTCATTCGATTTCCTACAAAGTGTTGTAGCTTTCTTAGTGCTCCTCTATGTTTATCATTTATGTTCAACTTCACGGTGAAATCAACAAGTCGAGGAAAATATTCTAGTACATCGCCTTTACAATAATGGACAAATAATGATGTTGTGTTCTTGGAGATCCTGTAGAGTGGATGTTTTAACCTCTTCAGTGCTACTCTATAGTGCATAACCCAGCACTTCAGAGGCATATTTCCCAGTGGTAACCTACAACA
>LPNX010096953.1:213541-298496 GCA_001517045.1 Pseudotsuga menziesii | reverse complement strand
CATGTGAATTTATTCAATGTTTGGATATAGGTATCACTGGAAGCAAGGACTATACGAGCATCCTAGAGATGCATGTGGACATGTGACTGTCCTGGAGAGCTCATAATGAGCGGCAATGAAAAAGGTGCTAGTGAGACGGGGGAGTCCTAGCAGCCGAGAAAAACCATGTGGAGAGACTCCATGGTTTAGAGGTCTAGAATAGACCAAAGACACTAAGTGTCATGACCAAGAGAGATTGGTCCAGCATTCACGGTAAAGTGAAAGAGGCTGAGAGCATGAAAATCCACAGCGATGGTGTGGGTTCCAGGATGGAACAGAACAAAGAGGGGAAAATCTCTTGCTGCTCTCTCTTTCCTTTTGATTATACATATATATATGTTTATGCATTGTGAAAACAAAGGATTGTTGAATGCATGTATGATTGAGAATGAAATGTGTGTATTTGCTTAAAGTAAATTTGTGAATGCTGGAATAGTTAATTCCCTGCCCAGGATTGGACATGAAGGAGCTCATGTGCTTGTTGGGGAAGGCATGAAAAATATTTAAGTTTCCTTAATGGAACTTGAACTGTCATGCCAATTGGGTAATTAACTAACTGATTTTGATGCCTATATTATGCTTGGTCTGATAGAATTTCAATGGTGCATTCCACAGGTGAGAAAAGTGAAACCAGGTGGTGCACGTCGATTATGGCAGCAGATCAAAAGTTATTGGACTTGGCTGGAAGTCTCCTTCAAGTGCTTGCTAAGACCCAAGAGAATCTTGGGGAGATGCTCAAGATACAGAGAAGGCAGAGTGAAATGAACCACCAGATTTTGCAAGACTCTATTGGTTTGCAAAGGGAGATGAAAAGCCTTCTGGGAGCAATCGGCAAAGGAAAGGAAGGTGGATCAACAATGGAACAATTGTCCAAGCGACCCGATAAGAAACGGTCCAGGCATGAAGACTCAAAGGAAATTGAGCAGGTAAAGATGAAGCAGCCAGTGAAATGCTGGAGATGCGGAGGACATCATTTACATCGGGACTGTCCAATGAGGGAACATGATGAAGGCAATAGCCGCAGAGTTCCTAGACTTCGGGATCAGCGGGGAGTTGAGAACCAGCAGGAGAAGTCCATGGAAGCCGAGAGGCTTGGTCTTGAACGTTCAAAGTAGATGATTGAACGTGGTAAAGATCTGCAATTTTGAAATTTTGATGTGCAATTGTATATGTATTGTATATATGTAATGGAACACCGAGGACGGTGTTATTCCAAGGGGGAGGGGAATGTAATGTCCCCGGTTTCGACCCCGTTTGCATGATGTATATATATATGGTAATGATCATGGTGCGGAGCTAAAGGCCAAAGCCCCACCATTGATCGGTAATGCTATGTTTTGGATTTAAATTTGTCACCGATGGTATATCGGGGCATGCGGCATATATTATGTTGGCGATCATGTAAATATGCATCATAATTAATTAATGGACACAACCAGCTACGGTCGTGGCAACTAAATCGAATGGGGCATGATTTCCTAAGGATAAGGGGGGGGGTGAAATATTTAACCTATGGGCCAATGGGGAAAAGCCAAATGTCTATGAGAAAACCCATCAAACTGTCAACTGCCTTTCTTGTCTTTTTTTTTTCCCAATCATTTATTTCTGCCAGAATGTGGTGGAGTTAGTTATTGCATGGAATGGGAAGAGTATGGGAAAAAATTCGAATTGGGCAGAGACCCATTTTTGAAAAACGTGTTCTGACTTCCTTGGCAAGGAAAATGCCCAAAAATGTATGCCATTCTGCCATGCATCCATGTTTTTCCATTTTCCTCTCCATTCTCCTTCACGTTGGGGTTTTTGGGAGTAGCTGGAGTTTTTCCTGTGTTTTTCATTCCACGTTTTTGGTTGCTGGCTTCATTTTTCACATGGATGGGAGGTCGTTTTTGTAGTGCTGGGGATTGGGCTGTTTTCCTCACGTTTTGGGAGCTGCTGGTGCATTTTTCATTCACGTTTTTGGTGGCTTCATGTGTTTTTACCATGGCTGTGAAGGGCCATTCACGTTTTTGGCTGTCTCACCGACTATTGGTCTCATGCACAGGCTATTTGGGACGTTCTTCCTTGCTGTGAGTCGTGCTCACTGTTTTTTTTGCTTTGGGGCTGTTGTCTTCCTCATGTTTTTGTGTTAGCTGTGGTGTCCAAGTTCGTTTGGGGCCACTATGGAGTGCCAATTTGTTGGTTGTGTTCTCCTCTGTCCATGCTGGGGGTTTGCTTACCCTTCGTTTGGGACTGTGCATAGTTGCTGTCGTTTCCATTACGAAATTGGGCTGATGTTGTTACCCTGGTTTGGGTGTTGTTGCTGAGTTGTCTTGGCCACGATAGGGCCAAGAACAACTCCGTATTGACCCGTGGACTTGTGCTGTGCACACCTTCTATTTGGGATTATCCCTGGTTGCCCTTGCGTCTTCACGGCATTGTGAAGGGATTGTTTTGCTGCTGGTATGCAGTGGATAGTCTTCGGACTGTGCTGGCTTGGCTTGTCTGTTGAAAGCCTGTGAAACCCAGCTATGTTGGTTTGCTGTTTTGTGCCCCCTTGGCTATGTGCAAGCCTGCAATTGTCCCCTTAGTCCTTGAGGAATCATGCCCAGCTCGGGGGTGGCAGCATGGCTGAGAGATTGATGAGCAAGCTGGCCTATGGTTGGGTGGAACGTTGCAGCGACGTAGCTGGTTGCGGGAAAGTTCTTAATCGAAAGATAAGTGCTGCTGTTACTTCGCCTCTGCAATTTATATACTATATTATGTGAAATGATGAACATGCTCAATGCTGGAAATGTTTATGTATGTTTGATTCCGCTGTATGAATAAAGACTGTGCATCTGTGTATGCTTGCAAGTTTTATTTTCAATATTTGATTTCTGTCAATGTTCATGGGGCGATTTGCCCGGCTGTGTTGATGTTCGTCGCGCCCTCTTCGCCGGTTGAGGGACGGGGACGTGACACAAACTCTACATAAAATGATGAATATAATAACCAGAGGGAAATCTCAGCATTACTAGTATCGAACTTTAACTCCTCATAGGGGCACCCTCCTTATGTACAAAAAGAGAGTGCATCTGTTGTAATGAATGGGCCTTTTGGGTACTAAAGTAGTAAAATTAGTATGTAACAGCCCATTTAGGTGCCTTCTTCCACTTTGAATGAAAGAGCACCATAACCATATTGTAACTACTCATAAATGCTAACCAATGCTGCCACACTACTGACAAGTCTGATATGCTTATTCTGGAAATGTAACTTTTTCTCACTCATAGGTCCTATTGTGCCACATTTTGTGGGGCACCCTTTCCACAGACGGTTTTTTGATTTGATCAAGATGCAAGCCAGAGTATTGAGGCCTATCTTTGCTGCTCTTAGGTCTCCCCCTTTAAGAGAAGAGTTGAATGTGATGATCAGTAATATCATATATGGCAATTTTTTTGCTGCTATGCCAATACCATGATGATGATGATGTATAATGATGTACTAGATGCTTCTAGATGCTTCTAAATGTTTGGTTGATGTATTAATTGTTTGATGGGTATAGCTAGGGTACCACATTTTCCAACTTGTTAAGCTTCAAGGTGCCCTGTGCCTCTAGAAATCAGTCTTACTAGTACTATGAGAAAGCTAGTTCCACTAACAAGTATCTGGAAAAGTTTGACAGGGTACACCTCCCATGGTTAGTCCGGGTCTTCTTTCAGTGGATCTAGAAAACCTAAAGAGATGGTTTCACCAGTTTGGCTACCGTTTGTCTCTACCAATGCTAAGGCCGCTACATTGTGTGACAAGAGAACTATTTTAACCATGATGAACAATTCAAAGGCTTCAAGGATATTCCACTTTTTCTAGCATTGTAGTACTACAATATATGCATGAACATATTGTCAATAAAAATGGTTAGTTAATTGAGTAGGATATTGCCTATTTAGAAAGCTAACTAATTGTACCTTTAGCTTATAATGTCCACTAGAAATTTGATCTTCATGGAACGCTATCAATAATCAACCACAATGCAAAAGTTTAGAAAATAGGAGAGACTCTGCAATTGTAAAATGATAGTAACGTATTCTAATTTCTGGATTCCCTGTCTAAAATAATCTACCTGAAAGGTTTTGGTTTTTATAAATCACATAAAGGTATATATCATTGTTCTTTACAAGTTTATATTTTATATGAAATTGTGTAGATTTGAACATTGAACAATTATGGTAATTGCAAAAATCTAGTCTGCAGGAGCTCAAGTTTGGCTTAAACATGGTAACAATTTTGTGTGTGTTGTAACGTCTCTTCAAAATGACAAGATGTATTCTTTCTCACCATCAACAGATAGTTCTGAAGGAATTGAGTAATCAGTATATGGAGAAAACGAGAAATCTAAAGTATCAAGTAGAGATCTGTCATGTAACATTTAGGCACCCTTCCTCGGGATTTCAAAATTTTGACAGTATTTTGAATTAAATAGATAGACATCCTAATAGATATAATATGAATTGCTTACCAATCCTATGGACTTGCCCCTTGGATACTTCAGAGTCTCATTCCTAAGATAGAAGTTAGTTTTGAAAAGATGAAAATAAAAGAATATGCCCTACCAATATAGTAATATACCCGTGTTTTCCAAATTTTAGATCACAGAAGCGTTTCTTGACATGATGCACCCTCTCCCTTGGGCCAAAAGCGAATGAAATGGACCTCCAAGTGCAAGAACAAAATCCCTACTTCAAATGAGGGAATGGTTTATCATCTTCACAAGAATACCATTTTGGAAATACACCTGGTGGCAGAAATGTAGTCTCCACCCACTTAAAGTTTTTAAACAAGACTGTTATGAGTGAAAAAGAGCAGCTAGACTGCAATGTTTGAAATATCATAATCAAATGGTGTGGGATTCCAAGTCACGGTGAGAGTTTGGGAACCTATATTTTCACCTACTTAAAATCAAAATCAAATCATTGACTATTCTCATAAGGTTTGCAGGGGAGATTACAATAAGTGCAGATGTAATTACTAGCTTCCTGCCACATTAGCAGAGATAAATTCATTCTGTTCATCTTCTACATCATGCAGCATAAACATTGCATCAACCATAAAATTCTTGTTAGGAACATTCACTACTTCTTTCATCTTTTTTTTTTGTGTTTCTGGCTTTGAACTGTCCCCTATGACAAAATCATACACCTTGTTATTGATCTCAACCCAACTAATCCTGGGCATCTTTTTATTCTCCTCTCTTTCATTATTTTTCTCACCTTTTCTACATCAGACCACCTACCAGCTGCAGCATATATATTCGACAGAGCCACATAATGTGCAGCATTTTCACGTTCCAACTTGAGAACGTGGTCTGCAACACATTCTCCTAGTTCTATATTCATATGTGTTATACATGAACCAAGCAAAGATCCCCACACTACAGCATTAGGTTTGACTGGCATTTTGTGGATAAACTTTTCTGCCTACTAGGATGTAGATGTCTATCTTCTCGATGACCCTTTTAGTGTTGTTGATGCTCATACATGAGTTCATCTCTTTAAATTACTGCTCTCAATATCCAATTAGAAGGATTGAATGCATTTGTAGATTAGATTGTCAAAGTACACTTTTATTTGAATGCATAGTCCAATGCCTCATTAGTTCACCAAATAACGTAACAAGAGTTCCTTCTTGGAGTTCTGGGATCGAAGATAGTGGTATATGTCAAATATCAAGTAGAATTTTTATCTTCATCTGACCTTATACTGGTGAGCCCACTTTCTACACTTGCAAATGTGTAACCTTTATGTACAGTACAATTTACTCTTTGAATAGGAAATTGCTAGTGTCAAGTCATGAAAAGGGCTTCAGGTTATGCAAGATGGAGACATAGTTCGTGCATAGTTCAAGTTGGGAGGAGTGAAGATATTATGGGTGGTACAAATTTATTAAAGCTAGTTGGTGCACACCAACATACTTTGAATGCAATTGATGCAGCACAGATTTGGTGTTCTGCCATAAGACTTTTTCTCCATGGAAATGAACGTTTTATTATGATCTTATAAACATCAGGTAAAGCAGCAATAAAGACATTCTTTTTCCTATAAGTTTTCTTTGTCTTCAGTACCAAAACAGAGGACCCTGGGTGCTACCAGACTCCTCATAGAACAGAATAGCTATCTGACATTCCAAACTAATCCTCATTAAATTTAATTTAGCTGTCCCTGATCATTAAATTTAATTTCCTCCAGAATTGAGTACCCACTTGATGTTTCTATATTGTTGTCTATATTCCTCTTCTTTCTTTGCAATTCTTTCTCTTTCTTCAATGGCAAACTCTACTGCATGTTGAATATCTTGGCCATACATTCTTAAAGCCCTTCTTGACTGCTTTGTCGTAAAACCTATATTGAGAAGTGTTGACAAAGATTCAACTGGGACTTGAAGCTGTCCACAAAAATAGACAAAGTCAGCATAGTGAACATAGAAGTGCCATTATAATTAACTGAATATTTGTAAGAATAAAAGATAATTATGAATGAAATCTACAAGGAAAAGTTTGCAATTAAACAACATAGTCCACAAATAAAATGAATTTCACTGTTAACGTAAATTCAAAGTTTGGACTAAATACCTGCTGATATTTGGCTTGAGCTGTTGTTAGTGCTTTGCAAGACTCTTCCAATAATCTTGTGTGGTAAGCCACAACACCTTCCAGAAGCTCCAGTCGTGTGTATCTGTCCAATCATTATTATTTAGAAATTAAATCTATGAAGGACACCTTCTAATGCAATCCAAATGTGGAAAAGAACAAATCTATACTAACAACATTTAGGTCCACTCATAACATATATGGCATGTTCAAATTATAGTCTCAGTATGACATGGTTCCTAGCTGTAAGGTGAACAGATTTAAACTCCTAGAATCTGAAAACCATAAGCTAGCTAATGTTTAGAATAAATCTCTAGTAAACTCTACCAAAACAAATGATCCGTATGAGCATATTCTTTTAGGATAGGATCAAGCTTG
Organism: Pseudotsuga menziesii; assembly: GCA_001517045.1. NCBI lineage: Eukaryota > Viridiplantae > Streptophyta > Pinopsida > Pinales > Pinaceae > Pseudotsuga > Pseudotsuga menziesii. Next base: position 291,475 of record LPNX010096953.1, on the reverse strand, counting down.
AAAGAGAGTTTACGTGGCAATTTCTAGACAAAATCCTCCTTGTAGAACCCTAGCTCTCTCCATATTTGCACCATAGCAATGATCAAGCCCTTTGTGGGCCTCTTTTAACCGCATTCTAGCCATAGCCAAACAGGATATGTCACGCTGCATGAAATAACACCACATTGTGTCTATTTGCAGTAGCGATGCATTATCCACCCTCTAATTAGATAGGAAGGAAAAAGTTTGTATACAACTAAATTGAGGAGCAACAGAAATAGGAAGTCTACATATAAAGTTGGAAAATTTGAGAACCAGATAGATAACTCACCTTGATTACTTTCCGATCACAAACATAAAATGCCTCCTGCAAGAAAAGCAATTGTAAACAAGTACAAAAAATTATTGACAGTGGAGCAATTGTCCAAGTAATTGAAGGTTGTGACGCCATTTTATGCTAGGACACACTAAATTGTGTGAGAAGCAGAAACTCTAAATTGTGTGAGAAGTAGAAATACTAAATTGTGTGAGAAGCATAAAATCTATTTCAACATCAATTTATCTTCCATTTAGGTGAGTGATTTATGCCCACTTAGGGACAGCACTCTCATTAAAATGGAAGAAACTCAACTATTATAGACTGTGCTTATCTTGTTGAACTTAGATCCTAGAATATACACTTTGCTTGCCACAGTAGCACTCTGTATGTATTCCAATAATCAATGCAAACTCAAAACTTTGATAGTTTCCAGCAGTGGAAAAAGTATATCAATAATATTTAGACTGATCAAGAACTAGTTGTATGAAAAAGTGCTTGCAAGTGCACATTCACATAGTAATACTCCAAGGAATCTAAGGACAAATTCAATTGAACAAATAGTATCCATAAAGATACAAAATGAATATATTAAATGTTACTTAGCAAATCTAAATTGTTGCAAAGTATGTTTACTACTATGAAAACAATGTGTCGAAAATAGACAATACCAATTGATATATGATAGAAATGTAATCCCAATCCTTAAATGATTACCAATATGTGACAAATTAATCAAGCACCAATTGTTATCAACTTCTAAACACTTACAATCCACCATGATAGAGTTGTGACACTTTTTATGAGAAATTCAATCTCCAATTGTAACCACAGTATGTCAATAAACAACAATTAATTTGTATCTTAAATAAAAATTATGATAAACAAGTGAAAGTATGAATAAGAGTGTTGTGGCATTATTTATTTGTGGAATGTGAGTAACTTGTAGGACATCAGACAATATGGGTTGCTAGATGCTTCTTGAAATCTGAGACAAGACTATCCCAATGTTAGGATTTATGACAAGAACACAACTAACCTTCAAGGCCTGCTAATTACATGTTATAACAGCTATGACCGAGGTGCATCATGGTCATCCTGAGTATGAGTTTATGTATGGTCCCATCAGGGATATGTTGCTTGTTAAACTCAGAATGAAGGGTATGGGACTATTTTAAATAGTTACAAGAACAATGGGGGTCTAATATTTAGTTTGTATAGAATTAGGAGGGGGTTTAGGAAGCATATTTATGACTATCCTAAATAGACAACACCCACAAAATGGAGGAATGTTGGGTGTTTTTAGAGGAGGGCCAAGAAATTTAGGATGAGGTCTAGGTAAAGGTCCAAGTCTACATAGCGAAAGGGGAAGGCCTCAAGTCTGAATGAGAATTTTATTTCTCTCATCTGGACTATTAGCGATCCTTTCTCATAGGTCAAGGTATGGACAAGGACAAAGAAAAGGATCCAAGGGACTTTAGTTTATGAATTAGTAACTAGGGCTTAGTATCTAGGTTATTCAGGGCTGTTAGGAAATAAATGTTTCCTTGACATGCCTAAGGTTAGGACAGAGGATAGGGTTTAGTTTTGGGAACTAGGGTTGTGTAAGGGTCTGTCCTAAGGTTTGTAGCTAGGCTGCAGGTTAAGCAGTCACTTAGGGTAGGCTAGGGAGTAGTATAGGGAAGAGGGTCGAGACTATTGGGTGAATTAGGTTATAGTTTAAGTTTGTATCAAGACTCTATGGGATATATAATATTCCCAAGAAATAGGTCACAAGGAACAACAAAAGTCCTTAGGAAAAGTATATGTATACCTTGATTGTATAGTGTATCCCTATCTGGCGACTCCATATTAATAGATATTATGATCAATCAAATTTAAGCACCTTTTGTGCCCTTGAAAGAAAATTTACCCATCATAAGGAATTTCCTGGAAAGACAAAATCTCATATTCTTTTTTCACGGTGATACCATGCATTCATATATTGCTATAGAAAATGCTTCAAAGGCATGCATTGTTGTCAATCACAAAATCAATTACAAGTAAAAAAAAATACCATTCTCACATAATATTGGGTTGTGTATATATTTTTCTCTATGGATATATCTTTTTATCTCGTACCAATGATAAAAAGGAATAGAAATGAAACCGTTGAAAAAATGAACATTATAAATGTAAAATTACTGTGGAAACTCATCCTATATCAACATTATAAGGATTACCTGCATGTTGTATCCTTGAAATTGGCCACCACGTACAAACTTCGGTTGAGAATTATGTAGTTAGGTTTGCTCATACTGCAAGAGTGGATGGATGTTTAATGGGACCAAAACAGGCATGGGTAAATTTCCCAAGGGGATTTTTTCCCAGCTTCAGCACTAACTTATAAATTAGAAAAAAGAATTACTTGCAAGTCAGATTGTTTGAAATTTGTACACTGTATTCCTTGCTTACATCAAATATCAAACAAAGATTCTGGGGTTCCTCTCATTGCCGCTCCTACAATAGCCTCCTGGGCACCTTTTCCTGAGACTCCACTTAATTCCTCCATAGCAACACAATCCTCATAAGGCTCAATGAATTGTTCCTCCACATTTTCTTTCTTATTTTCATGTAATAAAAAATATGGCATCCCTTGAATCTGAGTGTGTTTAAAATATTTTCTCTCTTGATGAGAAGATACATCCAAGGTGGCATTGTCCATAGGAATGACAAATAGTCAAGTTAAATTTTTAAAACATAAAGAGTATGATTGTAACTATGGTAACTTTACATAGTATAAAGTTTGAAGTCCTCTGCCTATCATGAATACTGGTCTAATTTCTCATTTAAAGTTCAATATTTTCCTTGAGCTATTCGACATAAAAACATACTTTGTAGAACTTAGTCCAAGTTTTGCTATGGCATATTCTCTTATTACAGGTGTCACCTCTTTTGCAGGTACAAGCGAGTAGAGGTTCTATCGACTTTTACAAATTCTGTAAGTATGCGTTTATATATTGATGATTTTCTTGCTTTGTTAAAGAGAGCTGGATTGAGGCTGATGTTAACATCTGTTAACAAAATCATTTAAGATTATATTGCAATTCCCGTTCTTCCATGTAATTAGTAGAAATACATTATCAAGATTTTTCTTTCATGCATGTGCATTGAATGTGAATAATCTATTTCTAGATTTTTTTACTTTGGATTTGTGGTGGATTGGTTTAAGTGGGAAATTAACATCCAGGAATTACATCTTGCAAATAATGGATGGTGTGTTCAATGTTAGTTGAGTGCTTTTGCTACCTGTTTTGTGGGTTTTCAATGTTAGTTCTTTGTCTATGTGACATTTTGTTATGTGGATTCTCAAGTACAATGCTTAAGATTCTGTGGATTATCAAAATATGAATTGTTATTGATTTCCTCACGTGGACAAAGTGGTTAATGGGACTGCAAGGCAGATCAACAATACAATAAATCAAGTGAAGTAAATATATTTTGAGCAATCATTGATCATGAAACAATGTAAGATGACACAAATGAATTAAAATTAATAGTGTGTCAAAGTGGGTGCATCTTTCTCTAGTGTACCAAAAATTGACAAAATGAATGATTTTAAATTGCAGCTACTGTTGTGATTTTGCATTCTGAGTTAATCTATTTAGTATACAAAATTAGTTTAAAAAAATGAGTATGAGATGCAAGACACAAATGCAATGGGTGTTTAATTAAACATGATAAAAGAGAATCCAAATGCTAGGTTTCATTACTAAGCTGTTAATCAAGAGTGGATGACCTTTGGGCCATTGCTCTTAGAATATGTGTTACAAAACCTGGGTTAGGGAAAAACTTGGAGAGGCCAGAGTAGAAATTGGCCTAGACTGAGGAAAAATTCAGCTGACACACAATTGGCTGTGATTCAAACTTGTAGCAGTTGAGTCAGACTTGTCAGCCACAACTTTGACTTGATGCCAGTTTAACTCGGTGCATTTTTTTTCCTATGTCAGGTTTTATCTGCAAGCCTGGGTCAAACACATTGACCCAGAAGTTTCTTAAAAATCATTTAGTATGAGGATCCCAGCTATTCAAGGCTCCTCTAATCCTAAAACAAGTTCATCTCATTCACTTTCAGTGTCTCCAACATTAAATCTCCCTACCTTGGTAGTGGAAACTGCGGCATCAGGGTTGAGTTTTGATCATGGCAAGTTGTTGGTCAATAAGGGTGGGCAGTCATCAACATTTATATCTAAAAAACATATTGATTCCAAACCTAATGCAATGAGTGGAACAGCTATAAAATTAAATTCAGGTGTAAATACCGTTGGGGAAGCTTTCCATGGAAAGAATGCCAGTTTAGTTGATCCTACTATGAAATGTAGGAGTCATGAAGGTTTTAAAATTCTATTGAAGAATTCATCCTCTGACACACACAAGGGTTCATCTGAGCTGGGCAATGGGCACATTGAAACAACAAGAAGTGAAAGAACAGATGCTGCTTCAGTGTCATCTGGTATTGTCTGTGTTGGACTTTCTAAAGATAGCTTTCCAATCTCTGTCCCTCAAAGCAATAATTATGTAGTTTGTAGATTGATATCTATCATAAATTTGTTTGAATATCATCATTTTCAAGCAATAACAACTTCTTAAAGGGTGCTAGCTCAATGGTAGAGCACCTGCCTATAATTAGGCAGGAGGTTGGTGGTTCGATTCCTCTGTTCCCTATCATAAATTTGTGACTACAAAAACGACTAAATTTGCATATATACGACTATTAGTAGCTAATTTCCTGTATCTTAGTCGTATTTATCTTAGTCATTAATATGTTAACATCTAGTAGTTTATTTAGTCGTATATTTGGTCATTAATGGTTGCAATTAGTGACCAAATCAGTGACTAAATCAATGACTAACTTAGTGACTAAATCAATAACTAAATCCATGACTAAATCATTAACTATCAATGACTAAAACAATGACTAAATCAATGACTAAATCATTAGCTATCAATGACTAAAATAATGACTAAATCATTGACTATCAATGACTAAAGCATTGTCTATCAATGACTAAATCATTGTCTATCAATGACTACTAAGTCAAGCTATTAATGACTAGTGAAATACAACTAACTATAAGATAGTGGAAATTTGCTACTATTAGTCACCGACTCAAAAATCGTCGTTTATAGCATGATTTTAGTCATTTTTTTAGTCTTTAATTTCTCACTTTCTACTAGTGACAGGTGAATGTCAGACCTCATCAACATTTTCAGATGCACTTGGTGTATTTTGTACTAGAACATCATTTCCATCCCATCATCCATTCCAATCTCATCATCACTCCCCCTTTCCAGGGAGGTTTGTATCATCAACATGCTCTCCCTTTCCGAGAAGAGTTTGTATCATCATCATTCTTTCTTATAAGGAAGGTCTATAACATCAACATCAATGTTCCTCCTTATGAGGAAAATATTTTAGGACTACAACAAACTTGTCACAGAAGTATTCAAAATTTACTATAGATAGAGGCTTGGTCGGCACATCAACAACGTTCTCATCGGTACTCACATACTGTATTTTTATAGCTCCCTTCTGTACCATATCCCTTATGTAAAAATATTGAATTTCTATGTGCTTTGATTTATCATGGAACACAGGATTCTCTTTTATCTTTATACAACTATGGTTGTCACATAGAATCACTGTGGTATCCAACTCCATGTCAAATAGACCTGACATTAGCTTCCGAAGCCATATGGATTCACAACTAGCAGAGCAAGATGCTATGTATTCCACTTCAGTCGTGATGAGAGAAACATTGGACTGTTTCTTGCTAAACCATGAGATCATGGCGGATCCTAGACAATAACATCCACTTGAGGTTCCCTTTCTGTCTGCGACACTTCCTGCCCAATATGAATTTGTATATCCATACAATCTATAGTAATGATCTATATCATAATATAGTCCAAATTCTATCATACCTCTTAGGTACCTCATCACATGCTTTGCAACTATCAGGCGAACACGTCTAGGTTTAACTAGATACTGAAAAGCATATATATGTCCTAGTATTTGTCATATACATTAACGACCCAATAATACGTCTGTACTGATTCATGTCCACTAACTATGATGATTCATCAGATAACAAATTTATGTTAGTATTCATGGGTGTGTCCATGGATTTACAATCCAACATATCAAATCTTTTTAAGATTTCCACTGCATAATTTCCCTAGTTTAGAAAGATTCCTTCTGGGATCTGCCACACTTCCAACCCAAGAAAATAATGCATCAATCCAAGATCTTTCATATCAAACTCTTCAACTAGCTTCTTCTTGCTTTATGCAATCTGTTTCTAATTTCCTTTCAAAAATATACCATCCACATATAGTAATAATATGGCAGGTTCATCATCCATAACCTTAAGGTAAAGGTTTGGATCAACTTTACGTTTGGTAAATACCAAGCTTGTCAAGAAGCTATCTATTCTTCCATACCAAACTCTAGGAGCTTTCTTCAGTCCATACAGAGCCTTCTTCAGCTCACATACATGAGTCACTCTGTCTTTGAATTCAAATCCTTGTGGTTGTTTGATGTATACTTCTTCAACAATCACACCATTAAGGAATGTTGTCTTTATATCCATATGGTGTAAATTCCACTTCATCATGGAATCAAGTGCCATGATGGTTCTGATGGAAGTGTACCTTGCTACTAGTGCAAATGTCTCTTCATAATCAATGCCCTCTTTCTAAGGGAATCCCGTAGCCACAAATCTTGCCTTGTATTTTTCAATACTTCCATCAGCAACACGTTTTATCTTGTAGATACACTTGGAATTTACCACACTCTTTCTTTCTTGTTTGAGTACTATATCCCTAACATCATTCTTCATTATTGAATGGTATTCTTTCATCATTGCTTCTACCCATTCTTTTTTCTGTGCAACTTCCTCGTAATTGGTAGGTTCTTGATCTACAGTATCATGCATCAAAGATACACAGATAGAAAATGGATTTGGTCTCTTTCTTGTTCTTGTGGAACCTTCTGGAGCTCCATACTTCTCTACTTCTTGTATGATTTCTCTTACCCAAAAGACTCGTGTGCAAATTGAATAATGCCATGTGTGGATTGAAACATGTACCCAGGACATGGTAGGACAGGATAAATGGGTTTTTGACAAGCTTGGGATTTACTAAGAGTAAATTGCATTCCAAGCTCTACTTCAAGTTTGAGGATGGGAAACTAGTGATGTTATTGTTGTATGTTGATGATTTTTTTATGACAGGTGATGAGAATATCATAGTAGAAATGAAGAAGAGGCTTGTTCTAGAGTTCGAGATGAATATTTGGTTATGATGCATTATTTATTAGGTTTTGAGGTGTGGAATAATCCAGATGAAAGTTTCCTAATGCAAGGAAATTATGTGGTACAGATCTCGAAGAGATTTCAGATGATGGATTTCAAGGCTATTTCCACACCTATGGAATTGAACATGAATTTGTTGTGTGATCCTACTTTAGAAATAGTTGATGCCACAATATATAAGAAGATGATTGGTGCTTTAATGCACTTAACAAACACAAGGAAAAATATTTTCTTTGTGGTGAACACCTTGAGTTTGAGTATATCCAAGAGATCATAGGATATTTCAAACATGATGCCAAATATTTTCATTGATGAAGCAAGAGATCATGCCAAACCCCAAACTGAAGCAACACCATGAAGTGCTCTTCATATCTGTAGTATTACCAGCCCAATTGGAGTCAACATATTGTGCAGGAAGATACTTTTATCTCTCACATATATACATCGATTATGAGAAAGGATTGGCATTGCAGAGGTGTGCACCCAATATGCAAAAGGGATGGTCACTGCATAGGTACACCCAACATAAAAAGGGATATTCACTCTACAGAGGTGGACCCAGCATGAAAAAGGGTTGGTCATTACATAGGTACACCCAACATGAAAAAGGGTTGGCCATTGTATGGAGGTGCACCTAATATGAAAAAGGAATGGTCACTACATGGGTATACCTAGTATAAGAAAGGATTGGTTATTATACTATATGACTGGTTGTATCTCTGAGCGTAGATCCCAACATGGTTAGTCGTATCACCAAGGAAGATCCTAGTATGATTGGTCATATCTCCAAGGGTTTACCCTAACATGGTTGGTTGTATCACTAAGGGAGATACTAGTATGATTGGTCATATCTCTGAGGGTAGATCCCAACATTGTTTGACGTATCACCATGGGAGATCCGAATACGACTAATTGTATCATCGTGGGTCGGATCCTAGTATGATTTTTCATAGCACCAAGGGTAGATCCCATTATTACATGTAGTCTCCCTAATGGATTGGGTTTAACTGGTACATTTGTTAGATGTAGGATGCCTGACGGAGTGGGTTGCGTTGGTGCATGTGTTTCATGTAGGATCCCTGATGGATTAGGTTGAGTTGGTACATGCATTACATGTGGGTACCTCGATTCACTGGGTTAAGTTGGTGCATGTTTTACATGTAGGCTCTTTGATGGAATATATTGGGTTGGTGCATGTTGACTGGTTGTATCACCGAGGGTAGATACCAACATGTTTGGTCGTATCTCCAAGGGTAAACCCTAGTGTGGTTAGTTGTATCTCCAATGGTGGATCCCAGTATGACTGGTAGTATCACCGAGGGTAGATCCCAATGTGGTCGGTAGTATTACAGAGAGGGTAGAACCTAGCATGAAACAGGGTTGGTGTCTCACCGATATGAGGATTGCATCTAACATGAAAATTTTTTTTCTTTGTATAACTTTTGATGATGTATAGATTCGAGAGGTGTCACAAGTCAATAGCTAGAGTACCAAGTTGTAGCAGTAGTGATGATTTCTAATGATGACATCTAATGATGAGTTCCAGTGATGATATCCATTGATAATTTACAGTGTCAAGTGACAAGAACCAGTGATGATGTCTAGGGATGATGATGATGATAGAAGAATACCTTCCTTATTAAGGAGTTTTGAAGAATGTAACTCGAGAAGATATTATTATCAAAATTTTATTGTAATATTATTATACATACTTTGAAAGATGTTATTGATGTACTTATTCAAGTAAATGTACTTGAAAGAATCAATGTAACCCTTCCATTGTAGATCGAGTCAATAGTACCCACACAAAATATTATATAAATGTTATTTTGAGTCTCCCTATGAGTTTGGACCTGTTTAGAGAAACATGTCTCCTAGTTAGGTAAAAGGTCACTCACTTGATGAGTATAAATAGAGAGGGTGTTCCTCTCATTTGGACACACTTCTCACTCAAGCAAGTTCACAAGAGAGAGAAAGAAGATGTCTGCTGGAGAGGAGAGATAGTTGATATTTTTTGGGGGTTCATCCTATCTTGGTTGGAATTGTACTTGGTGACAAAATCTATACTAAATAAGTTGTTGGTTTTTCTCCCTTGTGGTTTCCTAGAGGAAAATCTTTGTGTTATTTTATCATGTTGTGCTTGTATTTATTTCAGTGATCCTAATTTTATGGTTATGATGAAATGATGTTAAACGTTTAATAGCTTCTATAAGCATTAAAATTATAACAATATTGTCAAAAAAATCCTCAACTAACATCCACATGATGTTAAGAACTTCCTTAGTCAATATAAGAGGAAGAAAGGACTCCAACAAAGAAAGCGGCTAAAATGTGGAGGAAGAACAACCAAGAGAGAAATATAGTAAGACTATGGAGATTGAACTTTAGGTAATGGATAAATAAGAGCTAATTGACCATTTGGAGGTTGACAGGGATCAGTTGAAAGAACGGTTTTATAGATTAGAGAAAAAGTTGTTAGGGAAGTATCCTCTAAAAGGTGTTAAGAAATTCTTGCAAGAGAAAATAGAAGAATAACTCATTCAACACTAGGATCATTTTGATTTGATACAATATTAGTTGGAGCTTACCACTAATGACACTGCTAAAATAAGGAGGACAAAGGATGATTTGGAGTCCCAAAAAAATTTAGCAAGTGATGTGGTGAAGTTTTAAAATAGTAGGACTAAAAGGAAATTGATAGACTCGGGTGTCATCAACAGGACATATTTAGTGAAGTATTCCAACTAAGTGATAAGTGAGAGAACTTTGATGAATAGGGATCAAGATAGGATAAATAACATTTTATCGGAAATTGTATTTTCAAAATCTTATTTAAATATGTAGTTGCAAAAGGGATGCCAGACTGGTGAGATGGAAATGGATACCTATAAATTAAGGAAGAATGCTAGGAAATTTTAAAACAAAATAAGAATGAAGAAATAAAATTTGAGGACTTGGATGGTCATTTAAAGAGGATTTTAGTGGTTGGTCAGTTGAATAGGGAGTAAAAAGTGTGTATTATTCTAAAATACATTTTTAAGAATATGCCACACATTTCTTATGAAATTTACACAAATTTTTATTTCGATTTAGAGTCCATGAGGACCCATAAATATCCCATTGGCGATGAATGGCATCAAATTTCTAAGTATCATAAAATTAGCATACCCCATATAGTGCAAATTAATTTATAAAGGAAGTTATTTGGATAGACAATAGGGCATTTAAAATGGCATAAATCTAAGTAGATAGCCATACAATTAGTTCGATAGACACCTAAACATATTTCCACTAAAAGGGGATCGAGTCGGCCAAAATGGTGACCAAATGCAGTTGGAATAGTTACATGGAATAGTCCAAAAAAAATATGAAAGGGATAGAATATAAGTGATTGTCGGTAAGTAGTTAGAACAAACATAAAGTTGGTAATAAATTCCCCCTCCTATATAAGGATAAGTTGAAGCAGAAACAAATCCCGACATGTTTTTGAGAGGGTCTCTTAGAAATATGCTTAGTCAATTTTGGGGATTTGACATATGTATACATGGAATTATATTTTCATATTAAGATCTAGATGTGTATTGGCTCTATATTCTCCTTGTAATTTTCTCTTTCTACTATGGAATTCACACCTTTTCTCTATTCATGTAAATGGCCACGAGGTAATAAAATATTTGACCAACAAGCTTTTCACTATGTTTAAATAACATTAACATGGATGTATGCTAAGTATGATGATTGGAATAGATATTTTTCATGTTATGACCTATGTCTCTCCATTGATGTGTCATTTCTTAAGTAGCAATTTAAGGTTTATATTGCTATCTAAATATATGGATGTCTAGGATTCCATGTTTTTGCAACTATCAAGAATGATTAGCATTATATTTAAACTACTAAATTCTTTATCATTTTTGTATGTTGTCTTCCATCTTGAATGTGTAAGAATTTTCTAAATGGCACCTCACACACTTCTTTTTGTTTCCACTTTATCAATTAATCCTCACCTACATTTAATTGTTGAGTATTCACCTTGAAATTCTTATGGAATGAAATGCATGACTTATAATTTGTTAATCATCCCCATATCTACAATATTTCACCTAGTAACCATCAATATCAAATACAAGACATATCAAAATATATATATTTAACAATTAAGCCTCATCATTCCCTAGAATATTCTAAGTTCATCCTTGGAACATCTCAAGGGAAAACATGCATCAAACCCTCTCTCCCCCTACCCCTAAACACACCCCAAATATTTAACAATTAAGCCTCATTGTTCCCTATAATAGTCCAAGTTCATCCTTGGAACATCTCAAGGGATAACATTCATAAAACCCTCTCTCCCCCTACCCATACCCACACCCCCAAATCTCTCTTCTCTCTCTCTCTCCTACCACTAACCCTTCCTTACTCTACCTCTCCCTCCCCTCCTCTCCCTAATCCTTACTAACCCCCCCCCCCCCCCCCCTTTTTCTCTCTCCCCCCCCCCCCCCCTTTTTCTCTCTCCCCCCCCCCCCCTCTCTCTCTCTCTCTCTCTCTCTCTCTCTCTCTCTCTTTCTCTCTACCCATAAACCCCATATATCTCCCTAGCCCCCCTTACATCAAACAATCATCCACTTCTTGTCTTCCCTCTACCTCCCATCCACATTATCCTTCTTTTGTTGGGTTAATATTAACTTGGTCATAGAGAAAGTTAACCAAATTTGGTTATTGTTGTTATGCACCCATAGTATTGGGAGATCCACCCAGCGTATTCTTGTGATGTAATCCTATAAATAGGTTGTTTATACTCCATCATAATTTGATCATGTGTCTGGAAATCTCAAATATGGCCAAGGCTACCTATGCCAATAGAGTCACACTCAACCATGCCTTGGTTGGATTTTTCCAACGGTTATAATGAAGATATTTTGGTGGTTGTATCTTGTTAAGGGGTTTCTAGAGTAAATAATGGTGTCCAGATGTGCAAGATGTTATGTTTTTATTTACTAATCTATGTTTATGTTTTATATAATAATGTTTGTTGAATCCTAGAACCAACATTTGGTATCAGAGCTTAGTAGACACTCACTCTCGAAAAAAAGAATTATAATCAAGATCATGTTACCTATATCTACATGGTAGAATGTAGATTGAATCGTTGTTATGTGATCAGTGGAAGAAACTTTTTCTTCTTTCACCTAGATTTGCATGGTAGAGTGTGAATCAATGTGTTCAAATCCATTGGTGCGATGTGTCATCTTAAGAGGGAAAAAATGCTAGGTCTAAAGTATACTAAAAAATGGTACAAGTATACAGATATGTGTCACCACCTCTTCTTATCCTAACCGTGATCTCAAATCCCACTCACGTTCTCCCTTGTAACCCATCGTGTTCCCCTTCCCTCCTTCAATTCATCACTCCCCACTTGAACTTCCTAAATCCTCCCAACCCTTTGACCCTTCCCCACCTCCTCTCAAATATTATTCCAAAGGTAAATCCAATGTGCTTAACATCACACATGCATTTTATTAATACAAATCATGTGCGTATTTTAGCTATAAAAATTATGTGTGTGTTTTAGCTATAAAAATCACGTGCGCATTATAGTTGTAAAATTCATGCACGCATTTTGTAGAGCTAAATAGTGCATGCATTTTGTATGACACCGAGATTTTAAGGGGGGAAGGGAAATTTGAATTTAAAAGGACTGCACTCATGTTCTTTACCACCTAAACCAAGCCTCCTCATGTGTTTGTATGGAATCCATATTCCTACGTATTCTTCATAGCTATGCTCATATTAACCAAACATGTTTTATGGAATATGGTAAACCATTACTAAATGGGTATTTAATCCATTTTCTCAGTATGTTTGTGTTTTACCTCTCATTATAGTATGCTACATATAGTCATTCTTTTATGAATTTTTATAAATAGATAGCATATATATATATATATATATATTTCTATTTTTCTTATGTCATAGATCCTTAACTCAAAAAAACTATTAATGGTTCTTCCATAACTTTTTTATTTCTCAAGCATTTAAAAAAAAATCTATGTTGCATTGCCAGACACCGACCTCTACATGCTATAAAAAAACCATTTCATGATCATTGCATTAAGACCTTCATTAGTTACACTTGAGGTACTATATTTGAGGTTTGATCACATAGATAATTAAAAAAAAAATTACTAGATTTATTTTGAAAAAATAGTGTCTCGCCCGTACTATTTATTCTCTATGTCTACCAATTTTTGTAGGTTTATTCCATCATTTAATCACTAGAAGGCTACACCCACATAGACATATACCATATCACCTCCAAAAAAATAAAATGTAATTGTTAGAAAATATAAAATTTGAGATAGGTATGAACATTTTCAATGGATATATATTCGGATAAGTGATTCATGATTTTCCATATTTTATCTTTTTTACTCAAAGCAAGGTTTACTATGTAAGTATCTCAAAATATCCATGTAAGTTGAGGGATGCCTATTTTTAAGGTTTTCTATTGCATCTAACTCTTCAAAAGAGACCCTCATTAGCTTGCACTGCAAAATGAAAGTGTTGAGTAAAAAAAATCACTCCATCACTAGTCATGCCTATAATATGGCTCTTACAACTAAGTTACTTTTAGAATAAAATAACTGGCCCACTTTTATGAAATTAGTGGGAAAAACTTTTACAATGAACTTACTTTATAAATTAAAGTTGTATACAAAATGCAATTTTAAAAAGAAGATTAAAACTACTTAATAGTTATACACTTTTTTAAAAATAAGCTAAATGCATTTTACAATGAATCTATGTGTTAACTTAAAAATGCATGAACTTTATAAAACAAAATGCACTCTTAGACTTTCAAATCAAAGTATATCCATATTTGACATTAAATAATAGAACAAAGGCATATTACTTAATAAAATAAATTTCAACCAAATCAACTAATGCAAAACACATAACAAATGTTAAGAAGGCGAGATTTTCTTAACTAATGCAAAACACATAACAAATGTTACAAAGGAGGCGATATTTTCTTAACTATTTATCTCAAAGTTCTTGTTTATTTTGAAAATCCTTATTTTTGCCTACAAAAGATTTCAACAAAGCCACACACAAATACAAAGAAAAATTTGAAACTTAAACTTTCAATATTAGGGTTAGATCTCAAATAAATTAATTTACCTGAAAAATACAAGTTTACTCTCTATTTCTAATTTATCAATTTTACACAATCTACATAGCGAAAAGCATATGCATAAAACAAAACACCTTTTGTTTTCTTTATGATATGTCAAGTTCATACAAAGTGCATGAAAAAAAAATACACAAATTGGAAAGGTACTGAAACAATAATATAAACAAAAAAAATGAAGATGAAATATTACCTAGCATGGGAGAGAAGTTTAAAAAAAAATTGTAAATATAAATAGTATACCTCTAGATTTGATGAAATGGTTGTATATTAGGAAAAAAGAAACCTTTTTGGGTGAAACGGATTTTTTTTTCCAACTAAAAAAATCACTTTGGATGCAATAGGATAGTTTTCTCACCCTAAAAATGAATGAAAAATAATAGAATTCATATATACTTTGATGCATGCAGCAACACGGGTTTAAGATCTTGATTAACAATGATGTTAGGTCTTCATAAGCGCTCTAATACCATGTTCAACTAAGATAGGGTATTTCCACATAGGTTGAACACATTAAGAAACCATTCATACTAACAGATCATGGATCAACACACCAATGTTTTATATTGTCAAAACTTACAGAGGGGGAAATAGACCATCACCTCAACTAATGTGACCACCTGATGCAATATATTAATGCAAAAGGAATATAATGTATTACATATGTGTTTCTTATAATCATCAAATGACCCGCTATGCTATTTAAAGAGATATCATCAACTAAATGGGTGTTAACCAATGGACCAATATAGTCATTAAGATTGGGGAGAAGAACTATTAGATCGCTTTATGTCTAGAACATATATCATAACCATTGGATTACATAAGTACAAATGCATATTAATGGATACCAAAGAAACACACTTTACTTAAAGGCATATTAAACCAAGTTGATCTTAACAAAATTCTAATTGTAAAAATATCTTAACAATTAAATGACAAAAAAATCCAAAAGAAATTGTGAAAAGGCATCTTGGATGACAAACACATTTAGTCAAAAAAATATTTATTTACTACTCATAAATAATTTTAAAAAAATACATCATCATCATCATCATCATCAAATTACAATAAAATAATATTAAGATATCATAAATAATAATTAAATATATAACCTTTCACTAAGGGACCTCTCTCAAAACATTTATATATGGTCTTGATTGCAAATATTTATAAACTTAGCATTCAATTTTATTTATACAACTTTATATGGAATTTGATTTCCTTTTAAATAGTAAAAAGGAATAAGACATGATGTAAAACAACATCCTCAACCCTATATAAAAGAAATATTATTATGGATTTTTATTTCCTTTTAAATAGTAAAACAAATTACGACTTGAGGTGGAACACCATCCTCAAACCTTTCAGTAGAATGGGTGATACAAGGGTTGTATTTGTCGGTAACCATATAAATTTTCCATGTGTATAAACTCATAATAAAAGGTGGTTCATTTTTATCGTATATGTAATGGAGTAAATATGTCCATGTTCGTCTGAATACTATTTTTAATTATTATGTCTTCGATAAGGGGATATATATGAATTGTTCAAGGCCATTATTTGGAGCAATTTGTAATAATTAAAAAAAAAACTTGAAAGTTAGATTAAGGTTGTGTATTATTATTATTATTTTTTTTTACTTTCTTAAATGTCTATTTTTTAAGCTTATTATTGGATGGCCAAGATGATGTTGCCTTGGGTTCTTGTGCCCCATGACCCGACGGCCTAGCTGATATCAGCAATGCATCTAGTAAGCTCTGCTATCATTGTTGTTGTTGCTTAAAAAATTTACTGATCTAGGCAGCAAGGTTTTGAAGGTTGGTTCTGGTCAGCAAAAGTTTAAGTGTGTTGAAATGTAGGTTTTGTGTTTCTCCAAGTTTTCATGATTATACACATAGATTTAATCTACTACTTCACATGATTCTGCAAACACATTTAATCTACTGCATCAAACAATATTCATCAACAACACCTGTAAAATAATCATTAAACTTTTGTATTTGAAAACTATGATGGTTTGGTTAAAGTCGAAGAACCTATAGTCCAGGGGACGATTTCTGAGTTTGATGAACTAGCTGGGTTAATTTTGTTGTTTTTCTGGCAGTTCTCATTGATTTTTTTTCATTACCCTAGTGTTGATCGATGAGGGTTTGCTCAATAATGTGAATTTAACATGGATGATAGTGATTCCTCCAATCCTCAACCCTATCCATCTTCTCCCATTTTCTTGCTGGGATTTTCTTGACGGTTACTAAAACCTCTTTTTAATCATGGGTTGAAATTAAATCCAGATCCTCGTCGAGGTTTAAAAGTATTTGAAGTCTGAGTATGATTTATGTATGAAGCCAACTTTTGAAAGTAATAAAATGTTTTGGCTGGTCTTTATTCATTGACATTTGTATTATATCCTTAAATTTTTTATTTTTTTTTCTCAACTGTTGTCTGGCGTATGTAGGTTCAAGACAGGTCATTTATTTTTATTTTTTTATTTTATCATTATTCATTTTTTTACAAGGAATGAGGTTCCTTGTATTGTAATTAGGTTCACATTTTCTTTTATATCTTAATAAAAAGGAAAACAAAAATATCTAAATTAGTTTACATTAATCATATAATGTTGTGAATTTTGCTTGGTATCTATTTTGATTCTGGTTGGTTGTTGCTATTCATTTTTGCTGTGTTGTTGGTTGTGGAAGCAGTGAACCAGGGGGCTATTTTCTTGGCGAGTTCGAGTGCAGTGAACCAGGGGGCTATTTTCTTGGCGAGTTTCGAGTGCAGGGGGCTATCCCTTGAAGACCCAATGTGAATTGTGAACATCTCAGTAATGAAATTGCATTAAAACGATTTGAAACATGCGGGTCAATTATCAAATCACATTAAAATGATTTGAAACATGAGAGTATTTTGGGCGGGTATTATTAATGTTCTAAATAAATAATCTGGTGGAGTGGGGTCATAGTTTATGATCGAACCATCCACTCGAAATGCATTAAAAGTAACCTATTTCATAGAATTGTTTCGACGGCCTCAACGGTGGTTTCAAGATAGTATTTCGGCGGCCTCATTCGCCATCTTTCCATGGAGTTGGCTAATCGTATAGGTTTTAGAAAAAATCAAACGAAGAAGGTTTAACTTACACTTCTTTCTTTTGTCTGGCTTTGCTGGGCCTCTAGAGTCCAGTTGAATGAATGCTCGTCTAAAAATTTGTGATGAATGGTTGGATTTCATTGGAATTCCCTCGCTACCTCACAACCTTTGTTGCATAAGTGTGAGATAAGGTTGGAATGTTTACTTTTTTCCTTTTGCTACCTCACCACCTTTGTTTATTTTTGAATGTACAAATAACTTCAAACTCCAAAAATAGTGGTATTGCATTCAAATTGTACAATTTTAATAACTAGTATTTTTAATTTTAATAATTACTATAAAACAAACTACTCGGTTCAGCCTTAAGGTTCCATCAATCCTGAATTACCAATTCAATATGAAAAATGATTCGAACGATGTTAACTTATTCCCTCTAACAAGTTCATATATATATATATATATATTCTTTTAAAATAGATTACAAAGTACTTAACCCTGTAAATCCTCTTAATAACAACTATCAAAATTCATAACAACTCGCAGAACTCATCTTTGTTTAAGTTGGTAAATTATGAAACAGTTGGCATTTTCCAAGCACTTCTTATAGCTCCAAGTTTGGAAAGTTGCATGGGAGTGTTACCCATTGGAACTGGATGGACTTGTATAAATATTTGCGGTCTCGTTTTAAACATAAAATAACTTTTAAAACAATTCATCAGCCCCTAGACAGATATTAACATTGCTCCCCTCCAACAACAAGATGAAATGGGATGCTCCTTTAATATTCAGAAATCAATCATGAAATGTGGATATGGCAGGTCTTCAAACGTTAATCATTTTTTTCTTCCATACTGTACATTATGCGGTAACTGATAATATATATATATATATTAAAAAAAAAAAATCCTCTCTCTCCAGGATTGTACAATTTTAAAGTGACCAAGACTCTTGTCTAAACCCACCTCGTATCATACACATGGATCATCTTAATTATTTGGCAGAGAGTTGTAGGTGTCATGACCGATGACTGAATTAAAATTTTACAGTTGTATTTTGTTATCATTGCACGTAGTCTTGGCTTCAGTCAATAATAAAAAAAAATCTTGGTACTATATGACATTTTACCACATAAAAACATAAAAAACAGATAAATTGCGAGGCAAATGAACGCCAACGAACGGGGAATTGGAAACAGAATGGCATCAAATCTCATTAATTAGCGCTGCGTGGGAGATAGTTCTATATTATTTGCGGTTGTGTCTCGCCTGAAACTTGATCCAATGAATTGAGAAAACCAAGGAAAACATTGACATATTTAAACTAAATCTTTATTCGGAACCTTCAGATTTTATTTCAAATTAATATTCCAAGTTCACGGCTTTGCCGTAACGTTCATGCATTCAAATTACAGATCTCTCAGAACCGTACATCTTAGATTCAAATTACATATCTCTAATCACTGGATTCATAAATTGTAAATTTTGCGAGTTACCCAAAAGAAGCGCAGATTGTTGTTCCACGAAACAGGTAAACATGGCTCTAGGATACACGCAAACATGACACAGGAATTAGACAAAACCCTACAACAACCTTCCTTGTAAAGTGGCGTTGCAGGATAGATTTCAGAAGAGTAAAGTGGCGTTAGGATGAAGCGGGGAAGAGGGAGGAGGAAGCGGAGCTCGGCTTCCTCTCACTGGTGGCCAATTCTGAATTTGGTTATAAATTCACATCATTGGTGGCCAATTCTGAATTTGGTTATAAATTCACTTATTGACTATGAAGTGTTAAAAATGTGCATATTTTGAATCCAAGGGCTACATTAGTTTAATTCAAACCACTAACCACAATGGCACACATTTTGTCATGTTTTACTTGTTTTTGTTTGTCAAAATATCTTTTTGTAGTATTTCATGTTAATCAAATTGCTAGTTTTATAGTGTTTCATGTTAAAGAAAAACATATAGTGAAATTTCTATATGGATTTTTTTTCTTGAAGTTTAATTGTTTAAAAAACACAAGTCTAAGAATTATGCATCAATTGTCCCTAACTGAAACCAAATTCCTCCTTGCTACAACTTTCTACAAATAAAGCAAGTGGCAATGTCAGGGACATTGCCACCATGTGGCTCTTGTTCTATGCATGAATGCGATAACTTACCATTTCAAATCTGTGTGTTTAAAATTGATTGTACATGAATTAATTAAAATTTATTGTACATAAATTTACTTAGATTATGAGAAAAAAACACTAAAATCTTATTACACATTAACACAAATATATACCAAAAAAAATTGAGGAAAATTCTAACAAAATGTCTTGATCAGGGTGAAAAATAGATTGCAATGGTTCTAAAAGATTTTCATTATAGAATAATATTTGTTTTTTAGTTGCAATATTACGCAATAGTAGAATATAAAAGCTTTTTATTTCTTTCAAAATTTCTATAACACATAGTGAATAACATTTAGATTTTTTAATTGTTTTTAATTAACAATCCTAGATAATAGTCAAATGAGTTCAATGTAACTCTCTTGTACACTCTATGCAAAATGGATCTCTAATAATTATTTAAGTAGGTATTTCTCCTTTTACAACAATGTAAATGAATCACCTTAGGTATTTCTCCTTTTACAACAATGTAAATGAATCACCTTATCAATCTCTTGAATGACGTCAAAATTTTAAGTTGTTTTCAATAATCATTAGACAACCTTTTTTCTTCTTGGGTTATCCTTTAACCATCACTCTCAAGAGGGCCAAACATTCCTCAATGACAAGAAACTATTTTGGGAAGTAAGCAAATTATAATCTCCCTTTGGTGGAGTAGATGTGGAAGGTTATGCTAATGTAACATGTAACATGCCTCAAATACCTGAATAGATTCCCTAGGTGGGAAGTACAAAATTTCTTCTTCTATATACATTTCATTACACCAATAAATTTAGAATAATTGTTTACTTAACCATAACCATTCTTCAAGATTTAGAATGGTAAAATACAATCACTTAATGCCAATCTATATAAGCAAATATTATGAAAATTTAATTAGGTACAACCATGACATTAGTCACAATACTTTCTTTTGAATAAGACAACAATTTACACATTAACCCTGTCTTTTAATTATGGTTAACACCCTCCATAACTAGGTGTCATACTTTGTACTTGATCTCCTAGGTGCAACCATCAAATATGAAACATGATTCTTGTGACTAAAGAAAACAACAAGGTTAGATATGATTTGGATGATAAAAGAGACCAATTTAAAAAGTATGCACATGTAAAATTGATTTAATCTACATTTTTTTTCGAAATTTATCCCAATGCCTTTCCATCACCAAGACACGACTTTTGAAACCACCAATTAATATACATATTAGTGCTATAATCTGAATTATAAATCCAAACACGTAAGCTACATTCTAAGCTTAAAAACAATATAAAATAATTCTATAAACAAAATTAACCTTTATAAATACTTCCCTAATCTAAAATAAGCTTGAGCGACTGAAAATGTGTATACTCCTCCCAAGCGTAGGATTCATTTGATGTATGTTTGTCTGTCTAAATCCACCCCCGATATGGGTGACGAATCCACTAGGTTCGAGACACGGTAGAATATTTTACAAGGGCTTCTTAACCAGACATACCCTTTACTATCACATGTAACATACTGAGCTTCTAAAATATAACTTCCTCTTCAACTAAAACCTTTAATAGGAAATCATTGAAAATTAATTTCCTTAAACATGGAATCACCTCCTTCAAAAGGCACAAGTATAAAATCTTCATTAGAGTAAGGGCATGGAAATTAACACACTTAGTAGAACAATCCATTTTCATAAACGTGTAGATAGGTGGTGACTTCCTTATAGTTAGCCAATGTTTTCCTTTAATGAAGTATTTCTACATACGTATTAATACAAGCCTTTACAACAAATATAACAATCTCCAATCATACTAAGTCCTTGCACATAGTCATACTCTAACAAACTATTGTGTATTGCGAAGTTATTTTCCAAGGAGTGAGTACATTTTTCTTTAAAAGATATTTATTAATTAACTCTCATCGTATAACCATACTAGACAATAATTGAAAGGATAATATCTCTTAAAAAGTTTAGCCAATATATATTTAACCATTATAATACAATAATAATGCTTAATCCAAAGGCTAACATGGTCAACTCGCCAAATTGGAAACAAGGAGTATGTTGGAGACATTTACCATCATACACACTCTTTTGGTCAAATTGGCCTAGTTAAACCACTATCCTAAGTTTAATTGACATTAGTGGAGCATTAATTGCCATCATCCAGTCACACCCACACCTACCTACAGTCAAGCAGGCTAACTTAGCCTTCTCCTACAATCAAGGAGTCTAACTGGAGCACTCCAGGGGTGATCTGTGTGACATTAATGCACCTAATTGCTAATTGGTGGTTACAATCAGTTCAACCAGTCAGTTACAGTCAGTTAAGGCACCTCCATTCATTAAATATATTATTTAATGATTATTTATTATTAATTAATGAACTGGAGTCAACAAGGCGCCTCCACCAACTTCTGATGGTCGGTTCAGCTTCAGTTAACCTCATCGGGGTTCATTGGAGTCATGCAGCACTAGCACTTGATGGTTTGATTGCTATGACATGTGTTTGATCTCCTTCAATTGAGATTCAGTCATTTATTGCACTCCGACTTCAGTTAGGGTTTGGTGAGTCAATTAGGGTTTTGGTCAAGTGGTTAACTGAGTGAGATTGAATGGTTTAGAGTTAGTTAAGCTAGACTCACTCACTGAATTCAAATTGTCTCCTTAGGTATTCGAATTCTTCATGGAGTTAAGCCATTGCTCAGCATTGGTATTGTAACCCTTTATTGTTTATTAAATATACAGAGAGGAAACCAATTCCGGTTCTGATTATTTCCAATTCATGAGTATTTGTTAATAATTCTTTAATGATTTTGATTCCTAGTTCCTAGATCATGTGCAAGAATTAATATTGTATCAGAGCATGCAGCGGGATGAAGAACAATCTCTCAAAAACAAGATTTTTGACAGATTTCTCCATGAGAAGTGAGTAAAAGCTCAAAATTCCAGCACTGCACCAGAAGCCAAGGATTACCACTTAATAACCCAAGTAAAGAACTTGTTGATCAAGCTTGCTTGATTGACTATGCTGGGTGTGATGAAAGCCTAGAATGTGTAGGCTGTCCAACCTTTTTTTTCCCTTTCTGTTTTGATTTTCAGGTTTCTACAGGTGAAGCATTCGCTACAGCATATCCAGATGGCCTCCTCAGTACCGTTGTTGACTCCGTACAATTTCCACACATGGAAAGATAAAATGGAAACTCAGTTGAAATTCAAAGGACTCCATAGAGTCGCCATGGACACTGAAGTTGAGCCTGGATCCGCCATAGAAAAATCAATATTCTTGAACAAGAAGGATGAAGCCTTCGGTTTCTTATGCCTCTCTATTTTCGATGACCTTCTCTTCCATCTTACGGATCTGAAGACACCGAAAGAAATATGGGACAAATTGGAATCTTTATATAGAAAGCATGATGACTTGAGAGTTTACCAACTCGAAAATGAACTCATGTCTCTCCAACCTTCCAATTTCGAGACTCTGAATGATTTCTTTGCAAAGTTCAAGCATATTGTTTTTCTCTTGAAGCAATGCAAAGTGGAGAAGGAAGATGATCAGATCATCCTAGCCATCCTCTCCAAACTCGGGGCTGATTATTCAATTTTTGTTTCTACATTCTGTGCGGGGAAGCTCACAACCCCTGGATGGAAGATGCCTACACTCAATGCCTTCATTGAGTCCCTAACTAATGAACATGACAAGCTTGTCCAGATGCGGATCATCCGATCTTCCCATGATCAAGCCCTCCATGTCTCGGGGCCCAAAGATGTGAAGGGTAAAGGAAAGCAGTAGAAAAATCAGAAAAATAAATTTGATGCTCCAAAGCCTAGAGTTGAAAATCAGCAGCATGATGAATCTTCCGGCTCAAGCAAGAACAAAGGAAAAGGGCACAATTCGAAAGAAAAAGTCAGGTGTTCTTAATGCGGGAAGGGTTTCCGCCCTGAACATGCCTGCATGAAGAAAAATCTTGATGAAGCAACCTCTCTCCTTGAGAGGAATCACATCAATCTTCCAGAGAGCTTTCGGAGGAGAGATCACCAATATCGGGAAACATAACATGAGAAAGGTCATGCCCTCATGGCAAGCACTTCGAAGTCCAAATCACTGCTGATTGATAGTGGAGCTTAGAATCACATGATGGCTGAAAAAGACTCATTTTCATCCTTGGAGACCGGCAAATCCATCCCCATCCACATGGGAGATGACTCCACCATCATTTCCAAAGGACAAGGTACTGTAGATCTAGAAAATGGTTTTTTTTCTAATGTTTTGTATGTACCGTCTCTAGCAGCAAATCTCCTTAGTGTCTATCAAATGACACATACACGAATGCCTAAGAGAGTCTCTTTCAGCCCAAATGATGTTGAGATAATAGAAATTGCATCCAGGAAACTCATTGCAAAAGGCCATGCAAATCATCATGCAAAAGCCTATGAGTTCTCTCACTTTGTTGAGGATGCAAAGCCCACCGCTCTCCTAACTCATGGAAATGAGGTTAGTAGGCTATGGCATGAGAGGTTTGGCCATATTAATTTCAAATATTTGCAGCAATTACATAAAAACTCCATGGTTGAAGGCCTCCCGGTCATCAAGGCAACCACAGGAGTTTGCAAGGGATGTGTGATTGGAAAAAACCCTGAGCACAAGTTCGATCGGGGGAAGGAAAACTGAGCTACAAGCATATTGGGGCTGATACATTCTGATATCAATGGTCCAATGCCTATCACATCCATGAATGGATCAAGGTACCTCCTTACCTTTATTGATGATTTTTCAAGGTATCCATGGGTTTTCTTTCTCAAAAAGAAATTAGAAGTATGTGAAAAATTTTCTGAATTGAAGGCCTTGATCGAAAATGCCTCTGGGCTTAAGATCAAGATCTTGAGATCTGATAATGGAGGGGAGTATGTTAGTAATGAGTTGTTGTACATATGCTCCCAAAGTGGTATTCATGTCCAACATTCAATTCCCTACACTCCCCAGCAGAACAGAGTAGCGGAAAGGAAGAACCGGTCTCTCAAAGAGATAACCACCTGTATGTTGGAGTCAAAGAAGCTTGCTGCAAATTTGTGGGATGAAGCCATGCATGCTGTAGCATACATTCAGAACAGGGTGCCACATTCATCAGTGAAAGGAAAGACTCCTTTCGAAGCATACTTCGGACACAAGCTAGATGTGTCGAACCTACGGGTGTTTGGGTCCACTGCATGGGCCCGGATTCCGCTTGATAAAAGAAGGGCTTTGCAACCGCAGAGCATAGAATGTCTGTTTATTGGGTATCCTGATGAATCTAAAGGATTCAAGTTGTTGGATATCAAGACCAAACAGATCATCATCGAGAGAAGTTTCAAGTTCGATGAGCCTCTTCAGGAGGTGGAACTAGTGAAGGAGAAAACTGCTGAAATTCCTTCCTATTCCACTGAATATTTAGATGATGAAATTGGGGGTGATGACCCTAATTTGGATCCTATGATTTCTGATATCAGTGTGCATCAATCATCAGATATTGAATCAGAACCTGAAGTTCAAAATCATCTTCCTACATGGGCCCAAAAGACACTCTCCTCCGCAGGAGACAACATTGGAAATCTGGATGATCCAAGGAGAACCCGGTCTGATTTCCAAAGAGCAGGTATTGCGCTCTCTTGTTCTGATAATTTGATGTCCGAAACTTGCTATTTGATGATTATTTCAGATCCAAAATCCTACTACCATGCTCAGAATGATCCGAGATGGCAAGTTTCCATGGATGAAGAGATGAATTCTCTTCAGAAAAACACTACTTGGGAGCTAGTTCCTCTTCCTCCGGGAAGGAAATTGGTTCAATGCAAGTGGGTGTTTCAGACAAAGGTTGCTTCTGATGGAAACACTTGCAAATATAAGGCAAGGCTGGTAGAAAAATGTTTCTCTCAGGTCCAAGGAGTGGACTACCATGAGACCTTTGCACTAGTTGTAAAAATGGACTCCATCCGCCTTGTTTTGGCCATTTCCGCATCCAAGCACTGGGAGGTGCATCACATGGATGTTAAGTCAGCCTTTATGCATGGAGATCTTCATGAGGAGATATACATGAATCATCCTGAGGGCTACATCACTGATCCATCTTTGTTTAGCAAGCTAAAGAAGTCACTATACGGGTTAAAACAGGCCCCAAGAGAGTGGTATTCCAAGATGGATGCCTTCCTTCTCTTGCAAAAATTTTAGAGATGTAGATCAGATCCAAATGTGTATTTATAGCAGCATGATGGTCATATAATTATCATTGTTTTATATGTTGATGACTTACTGATCACAGGTAGCACAATTGCCTCCATTTCAGCCATCAAAACTGCTCTCCACAATGCCTTTGAAATGAGTGATTTGGGGCTTCTAAAACAATTTTTGGGGCTCGAAATCAAGCAAAATTCTGATGGGATTATGGTCACTCAGTCAAAATACATTTCAGACCTATTAGTCAAGTTTAACATGGCTGAATGTAGGCCTGCACCATTCCCTTTCCTTTTAGGGATCAGCATTGAAGAAGGAAAAAGCACACCTCCCATGGACTGCACTATCTATCGATAGCTGATTGGTAGCTTGTTGTACTTGACACATTCTAGGCATGATATTTGTTATGCCATGAATTTTGTATCAAAATACATGCAACAGCCTCATGATATTCATTGGAAGGCAGCTAAGAGGATCCTCCAGTACATTTAGGGAACCAGGACCTACGGCATTCACTATGCTGCAGACTCCGAGCTAGAGCTGGTTGGATACACAGATTCCGATTGGGTGGGTGATTCTATTGATCATAAGTCAAATTCCGGATATGTATTCATGTTTGGTGGTGGCCCTATTTGCTGGTCAAGCAAAAAGCAGGCTGCCATAGCACTATCTTCAGCAGAGGCCGAGTATCGAGGAGCGGTGAATGCTTGCATCCAAGAAGTTTGGTTGCAAGGAATTCTTTCAGAGTTTGATCTTGGTAGTACTTTGTCCACTATCCTCTTTTGTGACAACCAAAGTGCTATTAAGATATCCACGGATCCAGTTACCAGGCAGAGGACCAAACATGTAGAGATTCACATGCACTACATCAGGGAGCTAGTGCATGACAGGACCATCATTATGCAATACTGCCCGACTGATGAGTAGATTGCAGACATATTCACCAAGAGATTTTCAGAAAATAAGTTCAGTTACTTCCATTCACTGTTTGGGGTGAGTTCATCAGGGTAATCCAGACTCCTTTCAGTGTTCAGGTTGAGGGGGGGGTTTTCCCACTGGGTTTTCCCTCTTTTTCTCACTTAGTTTGTTTTGAGCATTGTTTCAGTTTCAGCATTTTACAAGGTGACCTATGGCCTTATTTGCCAGGGCCCTAGCATTTTTATGCATATATGTTTTCTAACTCTTCCTGAGTATAGCTTAAGGGGGGGTGTTGGAGACATTTACCATCATACACACTCTTTTGGTCAAATTGGCCTAGTTAAACCACTATCCTAAGTTTAATTGACATCAGTGGAGCATTGATTTCCATCATCCAGTCACACCCATGCCTACCTACAGTTAAGGAGGCTAACTTAGCCTTCTCCTACAGTCAAGGAGGCTAACTGGAGCACTCCAGGGGTGATCTGTGTGACATTAATGCACCTAATTGCTAACTGGTGGTTACAATCAGTTCAACCAGTCAGTTACAGTCAATTAAGGAGCCTCCATTCATTAAATATATTATTTAATGATTATTTATTATTAATTAATGAACTGGAGTCAACAAGGCGCCTCCACCAACTTCTGATGGTCAGTTCAGCTTCAGTTAACCTCATCGGGGTTCATTGGAGTCATGCAACACTAGCACTTGATGGTTTGATTGCTATGACATGTGTTTGATCTCCTTCAATTGAGATTCAGTCATTTATTGCACTTCGACTTCAGTTAGGGTTTGGTGAGTCAATTAGGGTTTTGGTCAAGTGGTTAACTGAGTGAGATTGAATGGTTTAGATTCAGTTAAGCTAGACTCACTCACTAAATTTGAATTGTCTCCTTAGGTATTCGAATTCTTCATGGAGTTAAGCCATTTCTCAACATTGGTATTGTAACCCTTTATTGTTTATTAAATATACAAAGAGGAAACCAATTCTGGTTCCGATTATTTCCAATTCATGAGTATTTGTTAATAATTCTTTGATGATTTTGATTCCTAGTTCCTAGATCATGTGCAAGAATTAATAGAGTATAGTCCAAGTTAGTTAAAATCACAAAATTCATATCAAATACATACACTAGATATTTCATCTTAAATTCTTGCTCAGATTCCAATAGCTCGCACACAGTAAACCTAGCGTTCATAAAACAAATACATACTTAGAGTTATCAAATCGCATGCAACAATATATGCTAAAAAATTTCTTATCAAAATTCTAGTACCAATTAGATATTAAATCA
Organism: Pseudotsuga menziesii; assembly: GCA_001517045.1. Lineage (NCBI taxonomy): Eukaryota > Viridiplantae > Streptophyta > Pinopsida > Pinales > Pinaceae > Pseudotsuga > Pseudotsuga menziesii. Next base: position 262,970 of record LPNX010096953.1, on the reverse strand, counting down.
TTCCTAAATCTAATATGTAATCGCATCCAATGTTCAACCATAAACATGCCAAATTGTATTTCAACCTAAGATCTGTATTTCTTAATCAAAACGTAGGCAAAAATCAGAGATTAAATTATTCTTAAATCTAAATGCAATCGCATTCAAATATGAATTTTATATTGTCAACATTTAACTTAAATTAGAGATCGTAGGAAACCAAATTGTGTTTTTATATTATTAACATTTAACTTATCTTAGAGATTGTAGATAGCCAAATTGAGTTTTTATCAACATTAAACTGATCTTAGAGATCACAGGCAACCAAATTGGGTTCTATCAACATTATAACTTAACTCAGATATCGCAGACATTAATTCTATAATCACACCTTCAAATCCAATATATATTCTTAAGAGAATCTTAGACATTCATCTTTATATTTAGATACAATTTGAAAAGGAATCGCAAGCAATATATCCATTCACGTCCAATAAGTTTCTTAAAGAAATCGTAAATACACAATGTTTTCCTATGCGGTTTCAAACTGTAATACATCATTTCCAATCCCTAAACTTGGCTTCACTCCTACCCTATAAAATCTAGTTAAAATCATTCATATAACAATTTTGATTCAAAATCGCATATAATCATGCTCTACAAATGGTGGTTAAAAGACTCAATGCCTTCCCTGTCAGATACAGATGAATACATTCATATAGCAATCTGATGAAAAAATGCATACAATCATGCTCCGTAAAAGTGCAATCTGCCTTTCCACCCTCCAGTACAGAACTTAGGAATCAGAATACCAAATACTTACCTTAACCTTTTTATGGGTTTCCACCTTCCGCTTTCTGCAGGCTGATCCTGGAAGTCAGAAAACTCACTTTCTGCTTTATCTTTCCTCCTGATTTCCACCTTCCGCAGGCACATCCTGGAAGTAAGAAATCCCACATTCTGCTTGGATTTAAACTTCTTTCTCCCACCTCCCTCATTTCTCCTTCCACTGTGGATCCTGGGGTGCGGAAACACCCTAATATTCCTTGTCCAACTTTTCCTTTTCTGGTTTTTTATTTTGATCTTCTGTAGAAGGACTCCAAGGGGCGGAAACACTAAATCAGATGCATTCTGACCTCAGTACAGGCTTCTAGCCTCCATGAACTTAAGAAAAATGCATAAAACATGCAAGGCAGAAACAATCAATGACAAGAACATTCATACACGAGTAAACCTATACTTTATCATCTACAAGCATTCAACATGAACATAGAAATTCATCATGTTCATAATAATTCTACACAACTAGTATATTCATTCATAAGAAAATACATTGTATTAACAGAGTAACAGATATACTTATCTTGATGATTAACTAGTTGTTCTGCAACTAGCTATGTTGCTACAATGTTCCACCCAACCATAGGCTAGTGTGTTCATTCATCTCTCGACTCACTTCCATCCCTGAGTTGGGCATGATTTCCAAATGGAACTAGGAGATAACAGGCTTACACCCATCCAACACACATAAGAACACAGTCAACCAACTAATAGTTGGGTTTCACAGACTTTCCAACTAGGCCAATAAACAATTGGGATTCACAGGATACTATGGCCACAAGCCAAAACACAACATGACACAACCACACCATCTAACAGTTGGGTTTATCAAGCTGCTAAGGAAATGGATAGGTAGAAGTGTTGGGCTAGTGAACTCAACCCCAGAGCTAAGGATACCTACACTAGATATGGATTGGTCTCCATGACTCCACCCCACCCTACACAAGGAAGTATTCATTTCTCTGCTTATATAGTCCTTCAGGCCATACCTTCCCTCCAGTGCTCACGTGGGTGTGCAGGCAGTATCTACCAGCCCCTTTGATCTTTTTGTGTGGTTCCTATTTTTACTAGGATTATCATCCAATTCTGTCCCTACTCGACTCCTAGGCCTTCAAACCAAACAAGGATGCACTACACAACAATCCTCAAAGAAAACACATCCATACACGCTTCACACTGTAACAGAGAGAATCACTGTGGAACCACTTGTTCACGGTTCTGTCTAGCAAAACAATACACCATCATGAAAGAATGACTCCTATGTCCCTCATGCATAATGATCCTGAACGATAATGAAAAGAATTCCTTCTTCCTGAACCAAATTCCCAAAATGTCACTCAAATAAAACACTGTGGGGACTATACTCACTCTGTAACATAGAAACCCACTACTGAAATGCCTTCCGTAACTCAGGAGAGTGAAATCAAACTGTTTGAACCATGAACCCCTGCTCCTTTGCTCGGAAAAGGAAAATACTTCCAGATAACTGGTTCCACAGCTCTAGGTAGTGAACTGAGATGACGACAAGATCAAGGATGGACATCCAGATAAAACACGATTCTCAGGGTAAATGCACAATGCACAAAAAAAATAAAACGACTCTCTTCTTCTAGTTTCATCCCCCAACAACGTGAATGACCCAATACCCACAACGCTCGGTGTGACTGAAGGATGAGAGGATGGGAAGGGGTTCCCATGCAGGTTTATTTGTTGCATAAGCAATATCTGTTGACTGCTTAGTCAAGCCATTAAACTGCCATGCCTTTCTCTTCCCAATGAATCAATTGCCTCAACCAACTTCTGGAAGAAATTGATGATTAAGGATAGGGGACAAAATTAGTTGAGGGTTCATGAGTTTCCCCATTGAAATCTGGTCACACCCTTTTGGCTCAAGGGTTGACTCACTCCCCACCCTATCCCTTGTATAATCATGCCCCCGTCTCTTTAACATTTGCAGTCCCATAGATAGCTATGGTTTTATATTAATTTGTACATTTACATGATGTATCAAAATATATCTATTGTTCTTGACTTAGCACTATCACCATAGGTATCAGCATTAATCGCCTATACACAAAACATTCATCAATAATAGGGCCTTGGCCTTGAGCTCCATGCCATGATATCAATACAATATTTACATCATGTACAATTAAATACCATAGGGTCAAAATTGGGGTATTACAATCCTGTCCCCCTTACAACAGCGCTGTCCTCAATTCTTTACAAACTTAAAAAAAATGTTACACTGGCATTGCCCTCAGTGTTCTACAAAATTTGAACAAAAATGGATGTCCCATTGCATGACACCCTCCATCTCCTAAGTAGCCTCATCAGGACTGTGGTGCTCATTCTGCACCTTTATCAGTCCAATGGCATGATCTTGAACTCTTTCCGGGTTTAAGAAAATTTTTCTCCTCATCTTGGAACATTTCCAATGTCTTTGGAAACCAGGAATACCTATGCTCAAGCCCCAAGCAACGATTCAATCCTCATGTCAATATTCACAAGTTTTTTTCAAAATCATAGCTGAATCACGTGCACATGTATATTGGCATAAAATCAGCAAGAAATTGCCAAGTAAACCAAGGACTTATATGCATAAGTATCTTCTTTGGGCTCCACAAGTATCCAACTTTTCTTTTCACAACTATGGAACCCATAAGACCTACCCCTCCCCACAAAAGGATGGTACCTCTTCTCTGCTATACAGTCCCTCGAGTGTACCCACTCTTCATGTGCTCTTCTGGGGTGTGCATTAAAAGGTATCCAAGTTTCCACAAGCCTCTGGATCACCTGTGAAAAAATCTCTCAATAGAGATATGGCAGCTCTGCTCCAGAGCCTAACACTTCCTCTAGGTGCTCACCAATGTTCATGCGCTTCCTTTCTGGACACCATAATGAATTAATTCATATGTGATATTCATTCCTATAGGAAGCAATCTATAACAAGATTTTCAAAACCATGGTTGCATCATATCCTCATGTGTATTTACAGAAAATCAACAACAACAAAAGTTTCCAAGTAAACCAAATACTTATCTATATAGCATCTCTCAACTGAGATCTAGTAGCTTTGCTCTAGAGCCTAACACCTATATGGGTGCTTAATGGGAGCTATGCTTAAGGGATCAACACCTCCATCCAGTTCTTACCAATTCTCATGTGCTTCTTTTTCGGACACCGTAATACCTAGGGGTTTTTCTCTTCAATGACCTCCCACTCTCATGATAGTCCCCTTACGATGAGAATGTGTGCAGAAAGAAGTCTAACCAGATGTCTTTCATTATGGTCATCCCTAATGATTCATACCAGTTCCTAGATTTCTGAGGGGACAAGCTATGTACCCTCGTACATCTTTCCCAAACACATTCTCCTGAGGAGCTATGTACTCCAAGGGCATACTCCCATCATCTCACCTCCGTTACATACAAACAGGCAGTTCACATGAGATGTCATCATAAAAATTTCAATCATATATTTTCAAATCTATTTCATGCATGGATAAATTTCCAAATATCAAATGATCAATAACATTGATAGTCAAATCAAAATCTGGATTCAAAATTATGCTTCCTATAGAAAAATCAGATTTTTTCAACCATGAGGCCATCCTCATATTGTTTGATTTTTCAAGTGGGAGCAATTATCCCCTACTCACACATACTTCCCAAAACTTGGACATTCACATACAACATGTCATCCTAACACCATTTTAGATAATAATAATAAAAAATCAATTAGAAATCAACAACAAAATTTAAAATCTATTCTATTTAGAAGTTAGGTTTCAGTCATGAGATCCTTCTCATAGCACCTGGCAGTTTCCTACCTTGCTTTCATTGGGTGCAACCATACTACTCTGTTCAGGTCATTCTTCCTGCAGTATTCAGGAAGTTCTGATATGATTTCTCATACATACAAGGGTCATCTCCTCATGGAACTACAAGTTCACATGCATGACTCCTTAGCCTATACATAGGATCCACTTTACTTACAGAATATCCTTCAATGAACTTTCTACAATAAGTTGGAACTCCCACAAAATATCTTACATTTGTCATCTTTCTTGGAGTAGGCCAACTCATAATGGCCTCAATCTTTTCAGGGTCTACAGATATTCCTTTTTCTGAGATAATGCGACCCAAATAATGAATTTCAATCTTCATAGAAGTCATATCTACTCAACTTTGCATACAGCTTATGCTTCCTGAGCAATTTCAAAATCAACCTCAACTGTTCTATAAGTTCTAGGCTCATTCTTTGGAATAAGTAAGAGTGTCATCAAGGAAAACAAGAACACACCTGTCCAAGTACTTGCTGAAAACATTATTCCTGAGGCACATAAACGTAGCTGGTGCATTTGTGAAACCAAATTGTACCACTGCAAACTCATAAGATCCATACCTTTCTCTGAAGGCTATCTTATGAACATATTCATCCTTGATTCTTACCTAATGGTAACCAGAACTTAAGTCAATTTGGAAAACACCTATGCTTCTCTTATTTGATCAAAGAGGTCACCCATTCTAGGAAAACGCTATTTGTTCTTCTCGGTGGCCTTGCTCAGTTGTCTGTGATCAACACACAACCAGAGTGTTCCATCTTTATATTTCAAAAACATAGTTGGTGCTCCCTAAGGAGACACACTTGGCTTGATTTACTTTTTTTCCAGCAAATCCTGCAGCTGCATCTTCAACTCTAGCATTTTTGGTATGCTCATCTTGCAGGGTGTCTAGGACACTGGTGAACAAGTTCAAAGGTAAAATTAATGTCCCTCTTTGGGGAAAGCCCTGGAATTTCATCAGGAAAAACATCCCTAAATTCCTACAACACATAAAGGACCTCCAACCTAGGAGTATCATTCTCTACTGCCTCCAAAACATGAGTTGCATACCCTTCACAACCTTCCCCATAGAACTTCTTCCCTTGCATTGTTGAATCCTTCCTTCCAGAGATCATCTTTCGAATGCATTTCACCACCTTCAGTTTCCCTTCTTCATCTAAGCACTCAAAATTCTTGTTGTAACAATTGATATTTTCTCTATGTTCTTCCAACCAATCCATTCCAGTGAGAACATTATAGGAACCAAGTGGCAAAACATTCAAATCTGCATAATTGACTAACCCATCCATGACCAATGGACATATTTTTACTACCTCACTGGCCTTCTTCTTGGTTCCAGTGGCTAGTTGGAATAACCATGATCTTCTATTCTTTGACTTCTTCAAAGTGCACATCCCTACAAGTCTAGGGGTGATATAGCTATGAGTGGCTCTAGGTTCAATCAAAATAGAAACAGTCCGTTCAACAATCTCACCCTTAACTTCCACCACAGTTGATTTATGACCTTCTTGGTGGTCATCTAACACTGTACAAATTTTAGGAATGGTCCCTGCTTCCCGACCCACTGTTTCAACTTCTTGGGTGTTGTGGACTTGACCTTCATTCACATTTTCAAGTGGACAATTCCTGCATAGATGGGGTCCTCCACATCCCCAACATTTGAGTGGTTTCCTTGGATTTTCCCTCAACACTCTGGATGGCTCAATCACAGCTTGTAATGGTTTCCTTTGCTGCTTCAGGAGGTGAGAAGGTTTAAAAAATTTCTTCCTTGGGTTAAGCTTCTCATTCTTCTTGTGGAAATTTCTCCTACTCCCTTCTATCTATGTTAACTGATGCCCATAGTTTATCTGCTTTTGGAGGTCTTCCAAACTCTGTAGCATGGCTATAGTCAACTGGTTTTCTCCACCAAGGCCTTTATCATCCTTTTATTTTCTTGTTTGCAACCCTGCAACTCTATTCTCAGGATTCTTATGGTAGCAGCAACATCTCAGGAGCTCTATTGTACCTTCTTCCCATCGGTTTCAGTTTTAGTTCCTCAGATATTGTAGGATGGCCTTACATACCCTTTCCCATGTGGACAAATCCTGTGCAAATGGGGTCCTCCACATCTCCTGCATTGGAGCAGATTTATATTCTCTTATGGATCTCTTGGATTTTCCCCCATAGCACCTTCTCCGTGTCCACAGGGATCCTGTGCATCATCCATGTTTTTAATCTTCTCGTCTCTAATCTTCTTTGACCTTCTTGGTCAGACCAAGACCAAATTTTCTATCTTCACTATGACTCTGCAAAATGTGTTAACAACGTCATTTGTTAGAAAATCTCATAAATTTAAGAATTACTTACCAACTGCTTATTGCATGCATGAAAAATCAATATCGTAGTAGAATCCAGATCTACGGTCACGGTGCATTTCATCGGGTTGGCTAAGTTTAGAAATTATGCTAAATAACACTCTTGCTCACAGTAGTTTTCTTTCTGCAACTAATTACCATGGCACATTTATACTAATGATGCATCATGTAGCTCTATTGAACAACAACTTGGGTTCTCTTTTCTCATTTTAACTATTCAGCTTGACCCATTTTGGCCCTAGTGTTGAAACCTTTACTCTGATACCATAATGTCACGTCCCCATACCCCATAATGAGTATTATTAAAAACAATCCTCAAGAATCCTTGTTCTCTTTTAAAACGTCAGGCGTGGACATTAATTCACGCTTCCAACTTCATTTCCAGGATTAGGAACCTCTTCACATCAGTGTAACAGTCATTCCTCCCTGTACAGATCTCTTCTACGACTAGAATGACTTCTTCCACACTAAACCTGTCTTTCCTCAATCTACGTTTCACACTTCCACCCTTTCAACCTCAGAAATCGAAAAATCCATGTGTGAGGAATGTTCAACGGCCTTTCCGCATTCTGCCTTCCGCACTTCTGCTTTCCTCCTTCCGCTCTTCGAAACTCAGAAATCGAAACTCAAATGTGTGACAGAACATTCAACAGCCTTTTTTCCTTCCACCTTCTCCATTCCACCTTCCTCCTTCCTCCTTCCACACTTTGAAACTCAGAAATCAGAAATGTAACTCTTCGATGAAATCTTTCAACCACCATTCTGCCGTCCCCCCTTCCACCTTCCACACTTCAGAACTCGGAAGTCAGAAAAGTATCAAATGACGGAACCTCTATCCTCATTTCTGCCTTCTACATTCCACCTTTTTTCCCTCTAGTGCGGAACTCAGGAATCGGAAGACAAGATCCTTACCTTAACCTTTTTTTGAGTTTCCACCTTCCACCTTCTACCTTTCGCAGGCGGATCCTAGAAGTCGGAAAACTCACTTTCTGCATTATCTTTTCAACTGATTTACACCTTCTACCTTCATCCTTCCACAGGAGGATTCTTGAGGTCGAAGATCCCACATTAATGCTTCAATTTAAACTTCTTTCTCCTGTCTCCTGCATTCCTCCTTTTGTTGCGGATCCTGGGGTGAAAAAACACCCCAATCTACCTTATCCAACTTTTCCTTTTCTGTTTTTTTCTTTCCTCTTTCTGCGTGCGCATTCCAAGGGGTAGAAACACTAAGTCAGATGCATTCTGACCTCTGTATAGGCTTCTAGCCTCCATGAAATTAATAAAAATGCATTAAACATACAAGACATAAACACAAAATTATAGGGACATTCATACATGAGTAAACCTCTACTTGATCATCAACAAGCATTCAACATGAACATATCAATTCATCATATTCATAAGCATTCTACACAACCGGTATAGTCATTCATAAGAAAATACATTGCGTTAACAGAGTAACATAGATACTTATCTTGATGATTAAGTTGTTCCGCAACTAGCTATGTCGATGCAACGTTCCACCCAACTATAGGCCAGGGTGTTCATTAATATCTCAACACATTGCCACCCTCGAGATGGGCATGATTTCCACAAGGAACTAGGGAACAATAGGCTTACACCCAACCAACACAAATTAGAACAAAGTCAGCCAACTAACATTTAGGCTTCATAGACTTTCCATCGAGGCCAATAAAGAATCGGATTCACAAACTACAAAGGCCGCAAGCCAAAACACAACATGACACAACCAAACCATCTAACAGTTGGGCTTATTAGGATTCTAAGGAAATGGATACGTAGAACTTCTGGGCTAGTGAGCTCAACCCCAGAGCTAAGTATACCTACAATATACTTGGATTGGTCTCCACGACTACACCCCACCCTACATAAGGAAGTATTCATTTATCTGCTTATACAGTCCTTTAGGCCATACCTTCCCTCTAGTGCTCATGCGCGTGTGCAGGACGGACTTACTAGCCCCTTTGATCTTTTTGTGTGGTTCCTATTTTTACTAGGATTTTCATCCAATCCTGTCCCTACTCCACTCCTAGGCCTTCAAACCAAATAGGGATGCACTACACAACAATCCTCAAAGAAAACACATCCATACAGGCTTCACACTGTAACACAGAGAATCACTACGGAACCACTTGTCTACGGTTCTGTCTAGCAGAACAATGCACCATCATGAGCAAATGACTCCTCCATCCCTCGGGCATAATGATCATGAACAATATTGAACATAATTCCTTCTTCTTGAACCGAATGACAATAATGTCACTCAGACAAAACATTGTGGGGCTTATACTCACTCTATAACAGAAAAACCCATAGCAGAAATGTGTTCCATGACTTAGGAGAGTGAAATCAAACCGTCTGAACCACAAAACCATGCTCCTTTGCTTGGAAAAGGAAAATACTTGGAGATAACTAGTTTAACAGCTCCAGGAAGTGAACTAACATGACGACGGGATCATGGATGGAAATCTAGATAAAAAATGATTTTGAGGGTAAATGCACAACGCATAGAAACAACAGAACAAATCTCTTCCGCAAGTTTCATTCCCCAATAGTGTGAATGACCCAATTCCCACAACACTCACCATGAATCAAGGATGAGAGTATGGCCACACATTCCCATGTGGTTTTACTTCCTGCAGAAGCGAGAACACGGCCTCCCAGGCCGTAGACCTGCAGGCTTGCTCAATCAATCCATCAGACTACTATGCCTTACTTTGCCCAAGGAATTAATTGCCTCAACCAACTTTTGGAATAAATTGATGATTGGGGACAAAGGAAAAAAGTAGCTGAGGGTTCATGGGTTTCCCCATTAACATCTGGTCACACCCTACTGGCTCAAGGGTTGAACCACTCCCCACCCTATCCCTTGTGGAATCATGCCCCCATCTCTTTAACGTTTGCAGTCCCATAGATAGCTGTGGTTTTATATTAATTTGTAGATTTACATGATATATCAAAATATATCTATTGTGCTTGACTTAGAACTATCATCATAGGTATCAGCCTTGATCACCTATCCTAAAAACATTCATCAATGGCAGGGCCTTTTCCTTGAGCTACATGCCATGATCCCAATACAATATTTACATCATGTACAATTAAATACCATGGGGTCAAAACTGCGGTATTACAAAAAGATATTTCCCCACCTGAATGTAATTAGTGGAATGTATAACCCGATATGATTATTGCAGAAAAACTAGAAACCTATTGTAGGTTCTAAATTCCACACTTTTGGGCTCTTTACCAAGTCCTTTGCGCATGAATCCATATGGATATCCCTGGAAATGAATTCGATTAATATTTTTTAGATCATCCAACAGACAATCTGGTGCAAATGGTCACCCGTTTGGAGTGATGTACTTTTCCCATCATTTTCCATTCCTCCACAATTTCCCTTCCCCCTCGAGTAAGGAGAACACATGCAAAAATAAAGAAAAACTAAATATTCTCTAAAGGACAAATGGAAAAAAGATTCCCATGATTTTCTCAAAAGATAACACCTATGCTGAAGTAGCATTCATCCCTCATGACACTACTTCCTCTTAAGAATATTTTAGATTCTATATATGTATATATATAATAGTAACGAAAATCATTTNATATATATATATATATATATATATATATATATGTATGTATGTATGTATGTATGTATGTATGTATGTATGTATGTATGTATGTATGTATGTATGTATGTAAATTTAGGTTTTTGCACTACATTATATACATATAATGTTTTCCTTAATAGCCATGAAATATATCAATTAATCATATATGTAACATTTTTTTTACCCTCAATTACCTTGATTATTATGAGGTGAGAGTAACCTCCTCATCTTTTATGATATAATATCAACAATTTTTTACTTGTCGTAGTTACTCTTAGGTTCTCAAGGTAGGTTTTAAGAGATAATTCCCTCATGTTCAAGCCCTTGGATGATATGTTCGCAATAAAAGGAGACATCTTAATTCTAAGGGTAGATCACAATTTAAGCATGTAAGGAAATTCACTAGCGTTTATCCAAGGTGAGTATTTTAACTGGTTTCCTCATCGAAATGAAGATTAGACCAAGTTATCTTTTCTAGATTCCCAAGGCTTGAATATTCATTAACCTCTCCCCCTAGTGGATTAGTCCCCAATCATCATTTTAGTCGTGCAACTCTTTCAGCCACTTAACATTACCAATTTCATCGAAATTTTGATGAAAGTTAGGATTAGTACTTACAGTGCTTTTACTTACACTTCACTTTTTCTTGCCATGTACCAAGGGGATGTTACATCCTTTCCCCCTTAGAATTAACACTGTCCTCGATGTTACATATTTTTCAAATATTTGTGTTCATTTCCCTTTAGGTTCTCAATGCTTTCTTCGGCATCCTTTGCGATGTTTTTCAGCTTTGTTGTCCTCTAACCTGTTCTCTGTAAGGAATCACAACGTCTATCCATAATATCATCATATTAATACATACTTCTAATGTCAACAGGATATTGCATAAGTAAAAACATGTTTTACTCGACCTCTTTTAGACTGTCACTTTTATGGAAATTCTTGTTGCGACAATCTTCTTAGCTTGACTTGCCATACGTACTTTAATCCTTTAGATTAACAGGATTACATCATGTGTTTTAAGGCCACCAACCCGAAATATGAAACATACCAATGTATGTCTACTATGATCAACATCAACAGTTTAGGCATAATACAATAATCCAACACTAATTAATTTTAAGATTTGCAATGGTTCAAGTATTCCTGTTTACTCTATTTATCGATAGATAAGCACATTACCTCATAGGAATGGAAGCACGTATATATTTTTTTCAAGTATTATTAAATGCCTTTTGCTTCCTCCTGGATTCCCTTCATCCAAACAAGCATAGTGCCAACAATAATCCGAGTACTAATCCAAGATACCCAACACGAGGACGATACCCCTTCGTGGGAGTATCTCCTACCTGTTCTATTCAGGGGGCTTCACCAAGCTCAAGCACTTCCTTTTATAACACCTTGATACCTGGAGGGTCTTCACGGAGCCCCTACTCTTGTGATAGTCTCTTACAACATAAAATCGAGTCGAAAGGAGTCTAACCCTATGTATTACACCTGGGAGTCCCCATGGTTGCATACTGGTGCTTAGTTGTTTGAGGGGAAACATGTACCTCGTGTACATTCTTATTTGTAGTTTCACATGTACCAAATGTCTCTCATGTCTTTTGGTTTCTTGTAGTCATGGAACTTTGGTTCCCATCATGGGTCTCTACATTATTGCCACAACCAAGCCCCTAATGTCTGGATTTCTCCATGAATAGTTAGTCACAATATCAAATTGTATAACAATCTATATTTCATGTAACAGTTCCCATCGATGAATTATTTCAAACAAATCTTTATCTTTTATTCAATAGGCATAGGCAATCAAATTCTTTCCTAATTATAACTCATAAGTGTAATATAATGATTAGAATCACCCCATTCCTTGTATAACAGGTGATATTAGTATTTATACATGTGCACTTTTAACATAATTGATACTAATTTTATTTGATTTGTATATGCACAATCCTAAAAGTACATACCTCTATCATCGTCACCCAACTTTCCAAATGAGCTTCCTTGGTTAAAACACAGCTAACAACAATGAACAGTTCCAATGATCTCATTTTTCATAAGTCACATAATACTAATATTATCCAAAACTATTTTTTAACGCAACCTTTCATAACGTCGTCATAAGGTGAGAATTTTAGTCGTAGAATACTTTTTCTTAGTATATAATCTTATATCCATACCAAGTCAATAAGACTAAACTCACCACTTGCCCATAAGTGGTTTTTTACTCTATTACTCAATTCCCAATATGTTTTATTTAGTCACTTACTTTTACAACAACATAAATACATTACCAATAACATACACCACAATGGTTCAATATGTTTTTCAAACTAAAATATTAAGTAGTCATGTGTCTATTGACCTGGATTTCATTGCTTGTCTATTCATATAGTGAGTGCTTCTAGAAAAATCATTTACTATGTTTTCAATTAACACTTTTATCTACAATCACATGTGAGAATAGAAGTGTTATCACTTAGAATTTGGAAATTAAAGAGACACTTCATAAAACATTAATGATACTAGAATTTGTAACCATAAACACCTATTGATCAATGTTTAATGTCTCTAGTAAAATATACATCATTATCACAATGCTTTTTCCTACTAATGTATAAACATGCATTATGAGAACATGCATTTTTTCAATTATACACATTTTTCCTTTGATATAACACCTCCAAATTATCAGGGGTTATCATACGGGTACTTGAAATACAAGAGATAGATCATATGACTAGAGGATGATGATAGTCCCCTTTTCTTAATATTTTTACAAAGTTTGTCAGCGTTATCATGTCTAGATTCGTCTTATAAGGGTTTTCTTTGTATTAGTTTTAATTGGTATCTAAATTATTCCTTTCGAATTCCCAAAGGATAAGCATACTATTTAGTAGTTCACAACACTAAATTGTAATGAATCTATGCATTATGCATTTAACAATATTCTAAGGCCCTTTTTTATAATTCTAACCAACATTATTTTTATAGGAACCACATTATACTCAAAACCCCAAAATGGTTCTTATCTCATTTTATATTACCAACTGATCACTCTAGTTTTAGCATCATCCTCGTCCCTCCATAGGTTTCTCGAAGGAGCTTTTCACCCTTCATTTAATTCCTATAACACAAAAACTGCAAGGTTAGTTTGTCTTCATCATTGCATCTCCTATGATATGAATTTCAAAGATCATCGTGCATTCATCATGACAAGGAGACAAATATATATATAATAAACAATGCTTTTCTTTTCTAATGGAACTTGCTTTAATACACATTCTAATTGCCACATTAGTGGGTCATTAAGGATTAGATATATACTTACAGTTCATCCCTTATAATACAAATGAATCGTAGTATGAGAGGGAGAGTCTTCCCCGACATTTACCTTATTGCTTTCAGTTATATTTAACCACCCAACCATTATTTCACCCAACGTCTACCTTCTGACTTACGCTCCGCCCATAAAGGCCCAAGTGTTGCAACTTGAGCTCTGATACCACATGTAACATACCCCAAATACCTGAATAGATTCCCCATGAGGGAAGTATAAAATTTATTCTTCTATATACATTTAATTGCACCAATAAATTTAGCATCATTGTTTACTTAACCATAACCATCCTTCAAGATTTAGAATGGTAAAATACAATCACTTAATGCTAATCTACATAAGCAAATCTTATTGAAAGTTTAATTAGGTACAACCGTTACATTAGCTACAAGACTATCCTTTAAATGAGATAATGATTTACACATTAACCCTGTATTTTAATTGTGGTTAACAACCTCCATAACTAGGTATCATACTTTGTACTTGATCTCCTGGGCGCAACCATCAGAGATGAAACATGAGTCTCCTAACCGAAGCAAACAACAAGGTTAGATATGATTTGGATGATAAAAGAGACTAATTTAAAAAGTATGCACATGTACAATTGATTTACACTACACTTTCTTTCGAGAGTTATCCCAATGTCTTTCCACCATCGGGACACGACTTCTACAACCACCACTCAATATACATATTAGTGCTATAATAGAAATTATAAATCCAAACACGTAAGCTACATTCTAAGCTTAAAAACAAGATAAAATATTTCTATAAACAAAATTAACTAATATAAATACTTCCCTAATTTAAAATAAGCTTGGGGGACTGTATATGAATTTCCTCCATGTTGCCTCCTTGCACACCTAGGGGTTAAGCGCAACAAAAATCTTCAAGCTACTAGGTGCGTCCTTGGGGGAAAGTATCGAGTCAAGTACTATCACTTGATATTGAATCCTTCATTTAGGCAAAACTCCTAATGAATCCAATGGGGGTGGTCCCTAATAAAGAGTTCAACTAAGGATCTTTATATTTTAGTTGTTAATGACGAAATTAAGTTGTTTTTAGGAATTTTTGGTAAATATTTATGTCACAAGATTGATCCAAAATAGTTTAAACATCAACAAAATATAACATGATTGTATAAAGATTAACATTGACAAAAATGATGATCAAATGAAAATAAGATTGTTGTGTACTCAGATCAGTGCCAAATGGAGTTAAAATTGCTATTGAAATGGAAATGTTTGCAATGTGTCTTGGTCAGTTTTAATTATTAAAGATGAGTTGATTTAAGGGAAAGCAGATTCTCTATATACTTATGAAGTACTAAGAATATGTCTGGAAAGATGACAAAATTAGTTTTTTACTCGAAAATGTGGGCTGAATCGGAGTCTCTGAGAAGGTGTAGTCTAACAGTATCTCGAGGTCACTATTCAGTGGTTCCTGCTTCATTTGAGAAATTCTCCCAATAATGTTAAAAGGCGATGTGCTGTATTTTCACAATGCTTCGAAGGTTGTTGATTTTATTACTATGATTTAATTATTTAGATGTGAATAATTGATCAGTGCACATTCCTGCTTTTGATTATCCCAAATCTTAGGGAGAACTTGCGATGGGAAATAACATACACTGGAATGACAAAATGTTTGTTCCAATTGTATTGAAGCAAAAATATTGTGGCAGAAAAAATAAAAACTAATGTCTAAAAGAAACTGTTAGATTTTTATCATTTAAGAAATATGATTTAGGATCTTATCTGAGAGAATAACATGCACAACAATAATCACAAGAGACAAGAGACACAAAGATTTTCCTCAGGGAAACCATAAAGGAGAAAACCCTGCAACTTCCTTAGGGATAGAATGAGCACCAATGGCAGCAGTAAAACCCAAAGACAAAAAATATAATATCCAACAGTTGTTCTCTCTCTCACTTTTGTGAGCTCCTCTTCTCTCACCTATGCATTATAGCTGGGTGAGTGTGTGTGTAAAATAGAGAGGCTCACTCTCTATTTATACTAATTTCTGACTTGACAATTACTTACTAGGGCCAACATCTCTAGGAGAGTCTAATAAACCTAGTGCCACTCAATTGTGGGGAATTTTCCCCCATGATCAAAAGGGAGGATTGACCTCAAATCAATTGTGGGGACTATTTCCCCAACTTACAATGGAGGGTTAACCTCATTGACTTTACATGACTTTATTATATTAATGACTCTCCTGATAGGAATATTGGGGTATAATGAAATACAAATGATTCTCCCAATAGGAAGATAAAGGTACAATATATGTGATGTCCCAAGTCTGGTGTATAGACCTGAACACTCTTCAATTCTATAAATTATATTAAAATTTCTGAACTTGAATTAATTTACACAATGACTTCTTGGACTGAGAAAATAAGGGGTTTCTTCTGGGAAATTTTGCAAGAAAGGAGTGAGCAGCGGGAAGCAAACAAAGACATTTAGACATGGAATTCCCTCTCCCCTATAACATTTAGATCTGGTGCCATTTAGGGTTCAGAATCCGATCCACGTAAACCTACTACCACGCTTCTGGGCAACCAAACCATGAAACTAAAGAGGGTAGTTCGGTTTGTTTTAACCAGAGGCTTATGGAAACTTGTAGAGGGTTTTTCCAGCCTTAATATATAATAACTAAATTTTTTATGCATTTTTCATAGATGCTGGAAGCTTCTGAGAAATTTTGGATGAACTTGGGGTTTTACAACAGTTTTGGCCAAGGAAAACCCTGCGCAGAGGAGGATCCCAAAAGGTGGTACGGACCCAATGAAAAAATGGTTATGGAGTTGTATATGGTAATGTGGTCCTGTTAGTGACCCATAGGAACTGAAAAAGATCATATTGAGTTAACATAAATGATTTTACATCAGTTTTACCAAAACTAGTTATTAAAAGCTAGTAATCTAGCTAGGGTTTAAAAAAAGCAGTTAAATCATCTCAAATTCATTTATGTAAAACATGATAACTATAACAGAGGTAAATATAATTTCATTGAATATGTAAAATCCATTCAATCACTTCCCCCACCATGAAATATTCCTTATAGCACTCATTTTTATTCAATTTCCCAATACATTGTTAAAATAGGCCTTTTAGGAAAAATTGAAGACAAGACTCTTTATCGGCATAGATGTTTCAACCTGCTACATGTAATTTGAAGAATATTATGACCCTACAAAACAAAAATTACATCATGGACTGATCATTCCGAGGATTCTCCAAAAACAAGGGGCAGGAGGCTCGGATCATGACCAGCAAGGGGTTGTGAGCATAGGTGAAGCATGTGATTCAGTGGAGCTCAACCTAAACTTGATGGAGGCTGAAAATAACTCTTATTATCCTTCAATGTCTGCAAGCTAGTGCTCCACACCTACAATGGAATAGAAGGGGATGGAAGGACAGGGGAATGGAAGGTTGGGGCTCATCTTCCAATAGTCTGCAGCACAACACTCAGAAGTAATGCTCACATAAGCATTCAACAATAAAATAATCAACCAAATTGAATAATGGAGTTTGAAATTCCCTTAAGTATAGCTTGGGTGACTTGTTAAGCAAGTCCTTCACCCATTGAACAGGTAACCCACTTGCCAATCTTGTTCCAAAGCCATGAGTGGCCCTCCTTGATGGGATTAGCAATTTTGGTTTGCAAATGATGTTTCCTTGTCTGTATAACTTAACCCAAAGTGGAAATTCGACCTCCTTGAGAAAAATAGAAAGTATGAATCTTAGTAAATGTTTTTGTGTTGATATCCTTCAGTCCAAAATAGAAACTGCACCCTCCTTGAGTAATTAGCAAGTTTGTGCATAAGGTAATCTTTCCTTTCTTTTCATCCTTGCACCAAATTGGAAACTAATTTGAATAGTATCTATCTTTTCTATGACATGTTTATTTTTCCTTCATTTGCATTGTTTCCATTTTCTCATCCTTGGAAATTTTCCTAATGCACCCTCCTTCCTTGACAACTCTTTTCCATCATTAATTATTTTTCATAATAATTAACTAATTACAAATAACATGAATTTAGAAATTACATGCCTCCATAGTTTTACAAATCATAATTCCTAGGCGGTGTTAATTAATGCAATGTTTAACCCCTGGACACTTGACAAGGTCAACACTTTCAAGGTCCCTTCAAGAGAGGGACATGACAATCCTCCCCTCCCAAGTTTGCTTGTCCTCAAGTAGAAGCACTCCAGAGTGCTGCAAAATTTTCCCTCCATGCTTCTGTTGCACCACTCTGATTATATTCATTTCTGCAATGACCACTTCTTTCAACAAAATTGTGAAACCAATTAAGGTAACTGAGTATAATTCCTAGATCCCATTTTCTCCTCTGCAAGGATCCAAAATTTTCTGCCCCTTTTGGAAATATTTCTTTCCTGAGAATGCCAGGGTCCCATGGTATTATTTGTCCCCTTCCAAACATCAGTAACAACAACAAAATTCTATCGTCGTAGAAGATGAAAATGATGATGTGAAAATCATACCACCACACTGACAATTGATCACTTCCCATGCCAAATTTGATATCTTCAACACTCTACCACCAAGCATGGAACTTCTTAATGTGGGACGAAATCATCTTGAGCCTCTCTAAAGTATGAAAATCCATGTGCAAGGTAGCACTGGAACTTAGGTCACTGTTGTTATGAATTCACAGGTGGTTATCCCATGCCCCTCCATGTATACTGAAAGCATCATATAGTATCCATACATTCTCATGCCATTGCTCATACAATTTCTCTGATGTGTCCAATGTCTCTTGATTGATGCAAGCAAGATGTTCACCCTCTAGTGCACACATCTCAATCATGTGTCTAGCCACCCAATCAATGGACGTGCAAAATTTCATGTTGAATGATTCAGGTGGGAATAATTCATCTACTACTAATGCACTTATCAAACCACATGGCTTGACCATCAATCCATCAACTGGAAGAGTGGAAGTATCCAAACTTTTCTGCCCCTTTTGGAAATATTTCATTCCAAATAATGCCAGGGTCCCATGGTATTATTTTTCCCCTTACAAACATCAGTAACAACAACAAAATTATATCATCGTAGAAGATGAAAATGAGGATGTGAAAATCATACCACCACACTGACAATTGATCACTTCCCATGCCAAACTGGATATCTTCAACACTCTCCCACCAAGCATGGAACTTCTTAATGTGGGACCAAATCATCTTGAGCCTCTCTAAAGTATGAAAATCCATTTGCAAGGTAGCACTGGAACTCATGTCACTATTGTTATGAATGCACAGGTGGTTATCCCATGCCCCTCCATGTATAGTGAAAGCATAATATAGTATCCATACATGCTCATGCCATTTCTCATAGAATTTATTTTATGTGTCCAATGTCTCTCCATTGATGTAAGCAATATGTTCACCCTCCAGTGCACACATTTCAATCATGTGTCTAGCCACCCAATCAATGGACGTACAAAATTTCATGCTGAATGATTCAGGTGGGAATAATTCATCTATTACTAATGCACTTATCAAACCACCTAGCTTGACCATCAATCCATCCACTGGAAGAGTGGAAGTATCATGCTCCTCTTGTGGTATCAACAGAAAAAATCCTTTCACCCAATTTTCATCTCCACATGATGTGGGTGAATTAGAAGTGTGGGGTGAAGAATTGTGATCCAAACCCATATAATGATCATCCATCAAGATAATGGATCCACAACTTCCTCCATTATTTTTCTCAGTGTCTATGTGATCATGCGACTCCTCCAAAATTGTACAACATTTTCCTAGAGGCAACTGATAATCTCTTAGGAACCAAACAAGTGCTTGGTATTCATATTACTTGACCTCAAACTCCTCAAGTACATGCAAATCAGAATGCACCTCATGTGCATGTGTATGGGAGGTCTCTAATAGCTGTAAAATAATTATTTGTGTTTGTTCACATTTCAATACAATGTCAGTCACAACAAAACATTTATTTCAGAAATAAAATTATTTACCTCCCAAGGTCTTCATTCCCAAGGTGCCTCTATCCACCCAATAAATGGATGAACAAGGAATTTTATTTTCTGATACATATTGAATGTGATTATCCATCTTTTTGAAGTAGAAGAACACTTCATCCTTCCTCTCAATCTCAATGAGTGCTTGGCCCATATTTTATTCCTCGTAGATTTTCACAAGCACCTACAATCTACTCCTTCCTCATGGTTGTCCTCCACATGAGGTTCCTCCATCATACCCAAAACATTTCCTTCCATGCAGTATGAAAGGTGTTGCACCTTCAACTCCTTCTAAAGTTGAAATATCTGCAACTTTGAATCTTGAAGGGATATTTGTGTTATCTTCAATAAGTTGCTGGTGATCTCCAACTTATTAGTCATATTATTTATATGGTACATTTCAGCCACCATGAGGATATATTCTATATCAGATATTAAGTTCATATAGCTCTCCTTAATCTTGGCCATTCCTTCTTTTAGTGCTATGCACTCCTCCATAAAGGCTTCTCCTTCCATGTCTCCACTAGAAGCTTTACAACAACATCTTGCCACCAAGCCATTGATGTCAACAATGTTTTTCATGGCTGCCCTAAGCTTCTTTATGTCCTCCTTTAGTGATCCAATCAAATGATGTGGCTCACCAAGAATATCCTCCAGCAAGGTTTCTTCTTGTAATAGCTGACATATATGACCATTTTTCTTGTGGCATGGATCCACCACACAAAACTCATCCTCAACATACATGTTAGCCTTTGAATTTTCTGCACACTCACTTCCATGTTAGCCTTTTCATTAAAGCTTCATCATGCTGCAATAAAGTCCAAAATTCTGAACCATGTTCCTCCCTTTGCATCAGATTTCTCTCCTTTTATTTTTCTAGTTTACACCCAGCCGATGAGGACTTGTCTCCCACTTCATTAGGAAGATCAATTGATGATTTAGATCTGATATATTTTCTTATTTTGGATCTGATACAAAAGGTCCCTTATCACCATTGACAACATCAGCCTTCTTTTCATTGATTTTTGGATCACCAATAGAGAAACTATGAGTGAATTCCTCTCCTTCACAATGGGCCTTCATTTTTCAATCCTCATCTACACATGAAGTATTTTCATATTTCCATGGATAAGATGGTTGTAGGTGAACATGGATGCTGAAAAATTCAGAACCTTTACCATCCATGTTCTTCATCTTACCATCTTCATGTACAGATACTTTGATGGCCTGCTTCTCCACCAAATTTTTTGGTTCACACCCAAGCGGTGTGGCCTTGTTTTCTTCTCCCTTAGGTGGCTCCAGAGGTGATTGTAAATCTGATTTGTAATATTATTTTGGATCTGATACAAAATATGTCTCTTCACCCAAAAATCAGCCAATATCCTTATTAGCGATCTGCAGATCACCCCCAAATATTTTGGAAGTGCATTCACCTTCCTTTTCTTCTTCCATGCAGTCACCTTGCAATGACTTGCACTCCACTTCATGGATATATGCCTCTACCTCATTTACATTATCCTCTTAAAACTTGAGACTTTTTCATATTTATGGGTAGTCATTTCAAAATATTTAGAAGATCTGTTTGAAAAAAAACCAAACATACTCTTAAATCTCGAACATGTCGATGGCTTGGAGGAATCTTCACCTTTGGTTCTGTCTTCTTCTTCTTTTCTCACAGAGTTAGAACAACTTGGTTCCTCTTTGGATAGATTTATTCTCTTGAAAGAATGCTCATAATCATGCTTGGGCCAGAATCCATACTTGAAATAAATATAATCTCCAAAAGAAAGGTTTGCACAAATATTGCTACCCAAAGCTAGATAGTCCTCGTAGCAGTGAGACATGTTCTCACATGCTTCAATAATCTCTGTCAAGTTTTTCTTAACCATTGGAGAATAATATATGATCTCTTCCCCATCTGATGTCCAATAGTTTTCATCATATTCATGTTTTTGTAGGCCTCCATCAACATAGAGTATTTTGTCTTCTTAGTATCTTCTGCAGTATTCTTCATACTGCTCATCATAGTCATCCCCATTGTATGACATGGCTGCTAATTTCTTCACTGAGAGATTTATTTTCATAGGATGATCCAAATAAAGAGCTATGATACCACTGTGATGTCCCAAGTCTGGTGTACATACCTGAACACTCTTCAATTCTGTAAGTTATATTAAAATTTCTGAACTTGAATTAATTTACACAATGACTTCTCGGACTGGCCAAATAAGGGGTATCTTCTGGGAAATTTTGTAGGAAAATGAGTTATTAGAGGGAATAAACCAAATAAAATCAGACATGTAATTTCCTCTCCCCTATCACATTTATATATGGTTCCATTTAGGGTTCAAAATCCGCTCTGCGAAAACCTACTACCATGCTTCTTGGCAGCCAAACCGTGAAACTAAGAAGGGTAGTTCGGTCTATTTTAAACAGGGGCTTATGGAAAATTGAAGAGGGTGTTTATAGACTTAATATATAATAACTAAATCTTTTATATATTTTTCATAGATTCTGGAAGGTTCTGAGAAGTTTTGGATGAATTTGGGGTTTTACGACAGTTTTGGCCAGGGAAAACCCTACGCAGAGGAGGATCCAAAAAGGTGGTACGACCCCAAAAAAAAATGGTTTTGGAGTTGGATATGATAATATTATACTATTAGTGACCCACAGGAACTGACAAAGATCATATTGAGTTAACAGAAATGATTTTACATCAGTTTTACCAAAACTAGTTATTAAAAGCTAGTAATCTACCTAGGGTTTAAAAAAAGCAGTTAAATCATCTCAAATTAATTTATATAAAACATGAGAAATGTAATTGAGATAAATATCAGTTCATTGAATATTTAAAATCCTTTCAATCACTTCCCCAACCTAAAATATTCCTTGTAGCGCTCATTTTTATTCAATTTCCCCATACATTGCTAAAATGGGCCTTTTAGGAAAAAATAAAGACAAGAATCTTTATGGGAAGAGATGTTTCAACCTGATACATGTAATTTGTAGAATATTATGACCCTACAGAACATAAATTACATCATGGACTGACCATTATGAGGATGCTCCAAAACCAAGGGGCAGGAGGTCTGGATCATAACCAACAAGGGGCTGTGAGCATAGGTGAAGCATGGGCTTCACTGGAACTCAACTTGAAATTTATGGAGGCTGAAAATAAATCTAATTATCCTTCAATGTCTACAATATATCCCTCCACACCTACAATGGAAGAGAAGGGGATGGAAGGAGACGGGAATGGAAGGTTGGGGCTCATCTCCCAATAGTATGAGGCACAACACTCAGAAGTAATGCTCACATAAGCATTCAGCAATAAAATCATCAACCAAACTGAATAATGGATTTGTAAATTACCTTAAGTATACCTTGGGTGACTTGTTGATCAAGTACTTCACCCATTGAACAAGTAACCTACTTGCCAATCTTGTTCCAAATCCATGAGTGGCCCTCCTTGATGGGATTAGCAATTTTGGTTTGCAAATGATGTTTATTTGTTTGTATAACTTAACCCAAAGTGTAAATTCGACCTCCTTGAGAAAAATAGAAAGTATGAATCTTAGTAAATTTTTCCATGTTTTTATCCTTCAGACCAAAATAGAAACTGCACCCTCCTTGAGTAATTAGCAAATTTGTGCATAAGGTAATCCTTCCTTGCTTTTCATCCTTGCACCAAATTGGAAACTAATTTGGATAGTTTCTATCTTTTCTATGATATGTTTCTTTTTCCTTGTTTTGCATTGTTTCCATTTTCCCATCCTTAGAAAGTTTCCTAATGCACCCTCCTTCTTTTACAACGCATTCCCACCATTAATTATTTTTCATAATAATTAACTAATTACAAATAACATGAATTTAGAAATTATATGCCTCCATAGTTTTAAATAATCAAAATTCCTATTCTTAGGCATCGTTAATTAATACAATGTTTAACCCATGGACACTTGACAAGGTCAACACTTTCAAGGTCCCTTCAAGAGAGGGACATGACATTATAATATATATACAAGTGAATACATTCCGAAGTTACAAATACATCAACACTCCCTCTTGACTAGGAAGGTATTCTCTTGACACAATACATAAACACAAGTCTTCTTCACTGGATCAAGTCTGAATCATCATCAAATCTAGATAATCACTAGATCATCATCATCATCACTGCTTTCTCTATCTCAATCAACTGGTGATATCTCTCAATTCTTCTCGTCATTGGAAGTTCTACAGAGCCAACCCTTTTTCATGCTGGTTGTAGCCTAGCCTCCATGTAGGTATTCATCTTCTTCAGCACTTATATCTGACCATGGGAGTAACACATTCAACATCCATGTCAAAAAGGCCCTCCCAACACTTAAATCTGACCATGAAAGGAACACGTCCAACATCCATGTCAAAAAGGCCCTCCCAGCACTCACATCTGACCTTGGGAGGCCCAGTCTGTCACCATGTCATAACGGCCCAACCCTTACATATGACCATGGGAGGGACCAACCTACCCCCATGTCATAATGGCCCATCCCTTACATCTTACCATGGGAGGGCCCATCCTTCCCCCACGTTAGAATGGCCTAGCCCTAACATTTGACCATGGGAGGGCCCAACCTGCCCCCATGTCAGAATGGCCCAACCCTTACATCTAACCATGGGAAGGTCCGGCTTGCTCCCATTTCAAAATGGCCCAACCCTTACATATGACCATGGGAAAGCCTATCCTTCCCCCATGTCAGAATGTCCCAGCACTTACATCTGACCATGGGAGGGCCCAGCCTGCCCCCACATCAAAATGGCCTAGCACTTACATCCTCCGGTATGGTAGGACACACCATCTACCATACGAGGAAATTCCCAGCACTTACATCCTCTAGCATGGTATCTACCATCCGAGGAAAGGCCCTACACTTACATATGACCATGGAAGGAACCAATCATATCACCATGTAAGAAAGGTTCTGCACTTATATCTGACCATGGGAGGCACTAATCCTACCACCATGTCAGAAAGGATCTACACTTACATCTGACCATGGGAGGCCCTACCTACCACCATGTCAGAAGGGATCTGCACTTACATATGACCCTGGGAGGCCTCGCCTACCACCATGTTAGAAGGGCTCACAGACTCACCACTTCCCCTTAGAAGGAACCTCGATTTGGAGAACACCTAGCTTCTCCTTAAAGTACTCAAACTTAAAACTAGCCATTTCTAGCATAGAATCACATCAGGTTTGATTACACCCAAGGATAACCTACGAGCTTCGCTAGGACCGATTACATCCGAGGAAAACCTACAAGACCATTTACCTCTGAGTCACCTATTAGCTTCGTCAAGATTTTATGCTCAGACAACCTATGTCACCGGCTATCCTAGAACTCCCTCTTTCGAGAGATCTTGATTTGGATCATAAATTGGAGCTTCATTGCTCCTCTCTCAACTATACTTAGTGCCATGCAGGACTGATTCCTGCTAAACCAAAATATCACACCTGATCTCATACTGAAGCAGAACCCTGAAGTGCTCTTCCTATCAGTGGCACTTCCTACCAAATCCGAATCCACATAACCTTCCAGGTTAATCTTTTGATTTTCCTCATACTTGAGCCCATAATCAATTGTACCCTTCAGGTACCTCAAAACATGCTTTGAATCAATCAAGTGAACATGTCTCAATGTTTTCATAGCAAAGCAAATATCTGGTCTCGTATCCATCAGGTACATCAATGAACCAATCATCTGACGATACATCATAGCATTAACCGTATTTGATGAAGCATCACTCAAAATCTTTAGGTTCAATTCTATAGGTGTGGTCATGGCCTTGCAGTCCATCATCCCGAACCTCTTCAGGATCTATACTACATACTTCCCTTGTCTAAGGAATATTCCATCTGCATTCTGCAACACCTCCATGCCTATAAAGTAGTGAATCATATCCAAGTCTTTCATCTCAAACTCAACAACAAGTTTCCTTCTTTTATATTTAATGAGTTCTTCTTTTCCTGTGAGGAACAGGTTATTGACATATAACAGGAGCATCACTGGTCTTATGCCTTCAACCTTGAAGCAAAGGTTGGAATTATGTCGTACCATGTTGAACCTCAGGATCTTCTGCAGTCACTCCCTTTGAAGCGAAGCATCGTTCTCCCTCTTCCTTTCGTACTCTATGCATTGAAACTTTATGTACTGGACTGACAAGTACCTTCCTATGCTACTAATATTCTATGTATCCATCTAGGGTCACTGGATACCAAGATCGTATATATTGAACCTTTCCAAAATTTCTTGTCACACCTATATGCGAGCTTGTCATCCTCTATAGGCTTTCATCTTCAACCTTGTAGTAAAGGTTAAGATCTTCATCACTCTAGGTGATCTTCAAGCTCTTCTTGTATGTGTTATCCCATGAGTTCCTTCTGATCTCGTACAAGGCCTTGTTTATTTTGCACACATGAGTCTTCCTAGCATGTTTCTTAACTTCCAGTGGCTGCAAATGTCTCTTCATAGTCTATGCATTCTTTCTATTAGAAGCCTCGTGCTACAAATATTTCCTTATATCCCATAGACTTCTCTTCAGGTATTGATACTGCATCTTAGACATCATTCTTCTTGAATTGGTACTCTCCTTCCCTTTCTTCTTAGCTACTTCTTCATAGATGGAAGGCTCTGCATCAATGATGTCACTCAACCATTGTCACATAACTGCATTGTGTCTGAAGCCTCTTGAAGTCTCGTCATACTATTCTTCATTTTGGATTATTTCTTGAACTATTGTCACTTGTTCTTCGAAACAAGTCTCATCCTTGTTTTGTAGGCGATTGTAGGCGTTCTTTCCTACAAGTCAAATGCATTAGTTCTATGGTTCGAAACATTTCATAAGGTATATTCATAATGAAAAATTCTTTTGCATCAAGATATAATCATGCAACTATTTTAGTCAATACAACATTCATCCATATCTTACGAAAAATTTCTAGATTCCTTCCATCTCTACCAGGACAACATTGAGATTGTGCACTAATCCAATATGTCAGCAAAGAGGTTTCATTCTAGATAAGTAGCAATGGAAATTTGTATAGCACCATGGGCTACTTACCCATCAGTACATCCATATTAGTAGTATATGTCATTAATGCAAACATTATATCATGCATAACACATCAACTAAATATAAACAAATGCATAACAAAATAATATCATGAAATGACAATTCAATACTTATCTTTATTTGTTTCATGGGTAGACACCTTCTTGAGCCTTCGGCTTCATCATGACATCATCATTTCTTATCCAAATGATAATATGGATAAGAGAGTCTTCAATAATTGAGTTCTTCATATTCCTAATCGCTTGAGGGATCTTCTTTGAATCGTTAGCACTTGATCTTCAGTTGCTCCCATCTTCTCTTCTCTTATTATGGATCGAGCTTCATCTTGTGTGTGCTCTTCCCAGAGTCTGGTGAAAGTAATCACTTCCTTCTATCACACATTCCTCGAATGAATGAATCCCATGATCCTGGGAGGCCATTCAAGGTGGTTATCACAACTTCTGCATTCTCCACTTCTTATTCTACTCCTTCAAGTTGTTCTTTTATTTGAGAGACCCTTGTAAAGTATGACTGTATGGTCTCTACATTCTGGATATTCACATTCTTCAACTGGTTTCTCAAATTAATATTCTGATTTATGTTCTTTCCTTCAAATATATTGGTTAAGGAATAAAAAATCTCTTTAGGTGTATTTAGGGAAGACACTTGTGGTATAAGGTGATCCTCTTGGCCTTGACCAATTTATTTTTCTGTAAGGATTTAGCCTCATCTCCCACTGGAATTGGAACCTCTACACTTACGTAGGTGTCCAATTGATTTTCTTCAAGAACCAGTGAAATCCTATACTTGCATGCTTGGAATTTGTCAGCTTCACCAAGCTTTTCATCAAGGTTGTGTGATTAGTCAGTTTTGAAATTAGAACCTCAAATGTAAATAGAAAAAGATTAGATCTTACCGATTTGAGGTGTTCATCCTAGTTCCGGATCTGGTTGATCTAGGTTTTGTCATAGAAACCATAATTTTCAAAACTTGGAATATCAAACTTTTGATTGTATAGAAGGATCGACCTCTTCAAGGAGAGATGTCCAATGTACTCATTTTCTAAAAATAGTGGAGGGAAGCTCCCGGAATAGGAATCCCTAGTTTTCCAAATTCTTCTGCAGAAGTGCCTGATATTGTTTCTACAATATCTCCCAAAGTGTTGCTCCTCTGTGTCTAAAAAATCTCACTAAGGTAGCCTCACTTGTTCTCTTTCCAAAACCATAGGTTTGAGCAGAATTGGTTTCTCCAATTGGGACTTATGATAGTTTTACCAATGTGACTTATTTCAAGACTGTTCAACACAAAGAACTTGTACAGACTTCCACGTGTCCCTATTTCATCATCAGGGTCTGAAACTTTTACCACAGAAATTATATTCGGTGCCCTATCTGTAATATCTTGAGAAATTTCGTTTGGACCTTCGTAGCCCGATATATAGCCATTCTCCCTAGGTGTCATGTTTAGGGATGAATCTTGGAAAATGCTGGAACCCTGCTTTGGAGGAATTATATCTGCCAGAAAATAGTGAATCTTAGGCTGCAATTTTTACACATGGTACATCAGGATTTTATCTTTGTCCTATGAAAATTTTAGGCCCGGGGTCAAACTAGGGTTTGAATTTCTCAGAGTTTTACTCAACCAAAAACTTTGACCTTGGTCTCTAAACTTCGATTTTGATGAGGAGAGCAATCCTATGCTGGGTTCACTAAAAAATTCCTCTTCTGTAAAAAGCCCTAATTTCTCACAGAAAAAACTGAAAATGCCCAGAATCAAATTCTACTTTGACAGAAAGATGCACCCTTCAATGGAGAGTTAGCCTATCCTCCTTTTTCTGATGGATTGTGGAGAGAGACCCAAAAAGTAAGAAGCCCTACCTTCTGTAGCTGCACAATGTCTTCTTCTCATGTTAGCTCTGATACCATGTTATATTTTTATCATTTAAGAAATATGATCTAGGACCTTATCTGAGAGAATAACATGCACAACAATAATCATAAGAGACAAGAGACAAAAAGATTTTCCTCGGGGAAACCATAAAGGAGAAAACCACACAACTTACTCACGGATAGAATGAGCACCAATGGAAGCAGTAAAACCCAAAGACTAAAAAGATGATCCCCAATAGTTGATCTCTCTCTCACTTGTGTGAGCTCCTCTTCTCTCACATATGCGCTATATCCCGGTGAGTGTGTGTGTAAAATAGAGAGGCTCACTCTCTATGTATACTAATTTTTGACTTGACAATTACTTACGAGGGCCGACATCTCTAGGAGAGTCTAATAACCCTGGTGCCCCTCAATTGTGGGGAATTTGTCCCCCTAATAAACAAGGAGGGTTAAACTCAACTCAATTGTGGGGACTAATGCCCCGAATCACAACGTAGGGTTAACCTCATTTACTTTACATGACTTTATTATATTACTGACTCTCCCGATAGGAACATCGGGGTACAATGAAATAAAAATGATTCTCCTGATAGGAACATCAGGGTACAATATAATATATACAAGTGAATACATTTATAAGTTACAAATACATCAACAGAAACCACAAGATATGTGTCACTTTCTGATCATCCACCAATAATCGACAAGAAGCCTTTGGTTGGTGGAGAGAGCATACTTCGTGGCAACGAGCGAGGGAACCAAATTATTTAAACAAATTTGAATATGGAAAACAAAATAAATAACTAATATACACAACCTTTCAAGAAGGCATATTGTATGTGTGTGATTGTTAGAAAAAATCAAACTACGAAAGAAACACTACCAATCCCCCCCCAGGGGGGATGAAGTGTGGGTGTTGTGTAACCCACTTCCTTTATTTATTAATTATGATTACAATATCAGAAAAATGAAATTAAAATATTTTTTAGACCCTATACAACAGTTCTAAATACTTATACAACTTTTATGGAGTGAAGGGGAAAATTGAGGTTTTTTGGTGTCTCGAGAGACCCAAAACTTGAATTTTGAGCAGATATTCCTCCTCTTTTTATTTGGACCTTCTAAAAACCATAAATTTGAATTATTATAATGTTATGGAATGAATAAATAAAATATAAAAACTAAAACTAAATTCAGCACTTGCAAAAGATTGGAAAAATTTACTAGTTTTTAGAGCACTGAAATGACAACTTTAGATTTAGTAAAAGATTATTCTTTTTATGCATTTCTAAATATAAATTATCTGATATCCTAAATGATTAGATTGAAAATATTATACTTTTAAATCATATCTATCAAATTTTCATATTCAATCTAAGTAACCGAACAAAGGAGAGAGAAATGTTTTGAGAAGATGGAGAGAAACTTCAAGCCTTGCTTGATATTCTTATCGAAACTTTGGAGACCCTGTAGAAGTAAGATGAAAATTAAGAGATTATCAAAGAAGAAGAATATACAGCTGATTTCAAATCCTCCATTGAAAAAGTAACCTGCAAAACAAATTTATGAGAAATCCTTGCATAAAAAGAGTTAGATCTAGTGTACTAAAAAACAAGAAATGAGAAAGAGTTGAAACACAACTGAGTATGAAAAACTACTCTCCTATCTCTTGAGATAAAAATACCAATAATAAATTACAACAGTAAATGCCTACTCTATCTTCCTTAGGATGACCTTCTAAGCTAGATATAATAGCAATTTTAAGCAAAAAGGAAGAAACAATTCAGAATTTTAACAATATCACCTCAATACTTGCAAGAATTCATATCATAAAACCAAATGGACCTCCAAAGTAATAAATTTTATTCATAAAATAGAAACAATACAAAATAGTAGAGGTTTCTTGCAGCCATCCTCAACAAAGAAGAAAAACCTTGCTTTTATAGCAAAAAAGAAGCTCAAACCCCAAAGGGGGAGAATTTGACAAGTGTGAGGTGTTTTGGGGGTTGATAAAATGGTGGGAGGAAGGCATGATTGTTGGAATGAATTTATTCTACCTATATTTACGTATCCCACTTGGTTTGGAAATCCTTTATCTCCTCTAACCACTTCATCGAAGTGACAAAACCACCCTCCATGAGTGAATTCGCCCCCCTTTTTTGGAAGTGATTTAGAGCCCCTCCTTTGATCGTTGTAGATGCTCCTATATGCTCAAAAATTTCCCATACAATATCCTCAACAACTTTGACACCTTAGAGACAAGTACCAAACAAGCTGCCTTTGATTTAGGGAATGGATTTTCTCTCATTTTCCCATTTATTTGACCCTTTGAGCCATTTTGGAGAGAAAATCCAAATTAATAATTGAAAATTACTAATTTGACTCTCAAAAGTGGGTTTAGGGGTTAAACATTAGGTCATTGTGTCCAAAAATGAGCATCGCCATGAACAAATTGGATCCCTAGGCCCAATTTTATGACCTTTTGAAATATTACAATTAAAATACACCTTATCAACGATTTTATTAAAAAACTAAAAATTAAAAAATACTAGGGGGACATATCAGATGTTCACAAAAATATAGGCATATTACTAGCATGGTATAATACATAGACCCTAGGATTTAATAACCTTTATGAGAAAACAAGTTACCAAACTCACCATCCTGACTTTGGAGGATTTTGAGTGAAAAACTTGAAAATTATGTCACTTAAAAAAACGTCATATAATTAACAAGGGAAAAAAAATCAAGGATGATGACCTTGATGAACAATTCTAAGAATTCCAAGCATTTTACATAAAAGAACCTCCTAATATGTCATTTATTACAATTCCGTCGAAAGGGTGTGAACATCCAAAAGAGGCCACAACCGGCCCCGATGAAACCATAGAAATTCCAAGCACTGAGTAAGAACAAGTGATTTGTTATTACCCCTGGTGGCTCACTTGAATAATCCCCTAAGTGCAACTTAGTGGATAAAATCTGGCTCCAACTGTGGGATGTGTGCTCGATCTAATCTTCAAGCAAGTAGAGAATACTAGAATATCGGGATCTCTAGATTATATAACCTATAAAAACATCTCAAATTGACAAGAAAACCTTAGTAGCGCAAGTTTTATGAAAAGAACCAATGATCCAAAAGTTGTTTTATTGAAAGGAACAAAAAACTAATTAATGAAAGGGAGTTTAGTATTCCTAAATACATAAAATAAATGCATAAATTAGATGTTCACTTTAAGGAGCTTATTTTCCTACTCTAAACATAACATAAAAGGTTAGGTGTAATCGAAAATCCAATGTAACCACCTAAGCATTTCATTGATAAAACAAATTTCTGTCTTGTCTTTGGTTACCAGCCAAAGTAAGGACATATTTTTCAGAAAATGCAAACCTGCATGAATTTTCAAGATGGGAGGGTTGGATGATAGATTATAATCAAGGAGAAGGTCATTGAACTTCTTCCCAAACTAGAAAGTCCTCTTGTAGGATTATTCTATCCAATATTGGATAGGACTGATGTAAAGATTTGTATCATGAGGTAGATCATCACACTCATCAAAATGGATTATCTAATGATAACTCTGTGTGTAAACCCAAAATTGCTCCAAATAATAAGGAACATCTATATGTAAAGACGATGGATGAAAAAAATCTTCAATTGGTTGCAGCCAATCTGACTCTTTACTGTATTGCTTCTCGAAGTCATCATTAAAGATACTCAAGTACAATTCTAATTGATCATATGAGAAATATGATTGCTCTTCTTTACAACTTCATAAGTCTTAGAGTAGACACTCTCCTCACTGGATATATCATAGATGGGATTTTCAAAAATATTTTCAAAAGTATCATAGGTTGGATTTTCAATAATAGTCCAATAGTCATCATCCCCATATATGTAAAATGTGATAGATTCCCCATCAATGGTATCAAGTTCCTGTATGTATTTCTTATCTTTGCCTTCATTATCAACACTGATATATGGCTTAGTCGACTGATCATATGGATTAGTTGTGTGCTCCTCTTCCATATCAAAATTTCCCAAGGCCACAAGATCCATGTTCTCTCCTTTGGAAACCTCACAAATAGGATCTTCAGTAAAACCATCAAGAGAATCAAAACTCCCTCCGTCAGATATGTCGTAGACAACACTATCAACAAAACCATAAAAAGTTTATGGTTCATTATTTTTCTCCTCGGACATGACATAGATTGGATTTTAAATGAATGTCCAGGAATCTTCATCAACATCTGTCAAAACCCGAAATTTTCACAAAAATTTAAAATTTTGAGATAACAATAAATGCTAAAACCTACGGTCTACTAACAGCTAATGGATTGCAAATAAAAGAACAGTCAAGTAATTAGTTTCACTAAATCTTAATTATAATAACCTAACAGTTTATTTTCATAACAAGAATAAAGTCTTCTTGCGTGTTGTTTACTTCAGTTTACTGATTAGTCTTTTCATGTCAAGTAGGTGGAATCTACTTTTGAATCTGGGGCTTACTTAGCAATCGTGCTAACACGGATGAATACTGATTCTTACAGTTTTACAACTATGATCAAACGAGTACGTAATAAAAGTTCTTTAAAGTGCCAGCAGTATTTTATTTGCAATTAAAAATCTTAGCAATTAAGTTGCTAAACTCTAGACAGCTCCTGTAAGGTAAAACCATTTGGCTTCCTTCAGTTTTCTAGTAGAGATGTTCAGAAGTAAGTAACGCCAGTAAGATATGTTTGCGACTCTAAGCATTAGAATCTCAGTTACAAAGTATTTCTACGTTAGTCTATGTAATTTGTAATGTTATAATGATTGTTTTTGTCAGTATTTATATAATAATACATTTTCTTATCTGTGTAACGACTGTCCCACATTTTGCTTCTGCGAAGTAACTTACATCCTTTTAATCTTTGGATAGTATAGATTCGATTGTGTAAACTACAAACCATCATGGCTTCCTACATGAGATCATGGTTATCTATATTTTATTTTCATGTCGAACCCTATGGTTCTAGTAATTTTTGGGATTCAATAGGATCATTCCTATTCTAGTTATCTTGTTTAGTTTTATAACTACTTCATTACCCAATTGACTTGGTGAATCTTTAGTAACTTCCAATTTGAGTCGTAACCCAAAATCCATCAAAGTATTGTTGCTATGAACTGTGCAATAGATTCACATAATAGTGTTCTTATGAAACGTTTTGTCCCCTTCATAGTTCTACTATCAATGAGTTATTAATTCTTAAGTGATTGGTAAACATGCATATTCTATTCAAGTTAAATAGTCACTCCATCTAAATCTAGATCAAGGTTATAAACATGTTGAGATTAGAGTTTATGATTCTCCAATTTATTATATTATGCCATTTAATAAATTATAACTTGTGAAGCCTTCGCATAAGAGATTTACCATTTATAAATTATAATCTTTGTACAAAAGAAACTATAGTTGATTGGTGATTAGCATGAGTTCTCCCATAAAGTATTTAATCTCTTATCTATGGTAAGGATATAAACAATGATCTCTATTTATAAATAAGACATAAAAAATTTATCTTTATCTATAAGTAAGACATGAATTATTGAATTTCTATCTTATTATAAAAACCATGTTTAGAGGAGAGATATGCAACCATTCAAAATGCAAAAGCGATATTGTAAAAATAATAACATAAGGATCATAGTGGAATGAGTATTATGCAACGAATGATTTTGGGCTTTAACTAAGGTTTTAAAAGTGACAATCCACGATAGACCAACGTACCCAATAATGTTGATATTTCATCCTTACACTAGCAAATGATATGGTGCATGTTAACATCAAAATGCATGACAAATTATTGGGTTAATGATATAGTTACTCCACGTTCCAATGAGTAAATAATTTGTTTTGTTCTACACAAGCACCATAGTCTTCGACCCACTGCGTGTTTGATTATTGGAGACCACGTGATCGTCTCCTGACCAAGTGTCAGGGATATAAAACTCTAATGTAACCTAACCCTTATCATTTCCATTCCGCAGTTCGCGCTGGCTCTAGGGTTGCTCTGCTTGGCTTCCATGGCGGCCATCATTCCTCCTTGCTCTGGTTGCCTTGTGCCTTGACTCCGTGCTACTTTTGTCATTGGTGGGTGGGTTTAAAAGCCATTCTCTATGGCTAGGTTCTCATTCTGTAACTTGTAGAGATTACTATTGCTTGTAGCTTGTTGTCTGTGTAGTTATCCATTCATGGTATTCATAGCTTACAGTATGCTTCAGTTACCTATTACTATTATTGTGGCTTGCCAATGTGTGAGGGTTTTACCTTGCAAGTTGTTGGGTCTTCGTTTGCATAGCCTGTAGGTGACTAAACTTCAACGAGGCTGTCGGCATTTTCAACTTGACATGTAATTAATAAATTTTAAGTTCAATTACTTTACTGCAAATATACTTTGCTATTACTATGGTTTGTATAATTATTTGCAAACTGACAGTGGTCTAAAACCTTCCTTGCAGGTGCTCACCATAGTAAATATTTTATGAGGAGAGATAGACAGTCTCCAATGAATGTCGTGGCTCGTGGTTCATTTTCGAGTAAGCCCCATGGTCCAAATGTTGGATTTTTCACTCTACTAGTGTTAGGGTGGTCAATGGAATCACCCAGGGTTTTGGAAAAACCTCCCTTGACTCACCACAAGTTATGCTGTTGTGTTGTTGTTTCTACTAGTTAATGTTGTAAAACTCAGTATCAAACCCTCGCTAGGGTAGACTCAGTTTATTTGAGCACTGTACTTAGTTGAAGTTTGGCTTTACAGCCTAGTTGGATTAATGGTTTATGTAATGACAGTGTTGTTAGTAAACTCGTTTGGTTTAACAAATGTTTTACATTACGCTCTGTGTAAAAAGTTAGGGTTTTACCCTTCTTGAATGTAATTGTTGGAGACATTTACCATCATACACACTCTTTCAGTCAAATTGGCCTAGTTAAACCACTATCCTAAGTATAATTGACATTAATTGACATTAGTGGAGCATTAATTGCCATCATCCAGTCACACCCACGCCTACCTACAGTCAAGGAGACTAACTGGAGCACTCTGGGGGTGATCTGAGTGACATTAATGCCCCTAATTGCTAATTGGTGGTCACTGTTAGTTCAACTAGTCAGTTAAGGAACCTCCAGTCATTAAATATATTATTTAATGATTATTTAATGATTATTTATTATTATTTAATGATCTGGAGTCAACAAGGTGCCTCCACCAACTTCTGATGGTCAGTTCAGCTTCAGTTAACCTCATCGGGGTTCATTGAAGTCCTGGAGCACTAGCACTTGATGGTTGGCTTGCTATGACATGTGTTTGATCTCCTTTAGTTGAGATTCAGTCATTTATTGCACTCTAACTTCAGTTAGGGTTTGGTGAGTCAATTAGGGTTTTGGTCATGTGGTTAATTGAGTGTGATTGAATGGCTAAGAGTCAGTTAAGCCAGACTCACTCACTAAATTCAAATTGTCTCCTTAGGTATTCGAATTCTTCATGGAGTTAAGCTATTGCTTGACATTGGTATTGTAACCATTCATTGCTTATTAAATATACAGAGAGGAAACCAATTCAGGTTCCGATTAACACCAATTCATGAGTATTTGTTGATTATTCTTTCATGAGATTGATTCTTAGTTCCTAGATAATGTGCAAGAATTAATATGGTATCATAGAATACGACGGGACAAAGATCAATCTCTCAAAAACAAGATTTTTGACAGATTTCTCCATAAAAAGTGAGCAATAGCTCAAAATTCTAGCATTGCACCAGAAGCCAAGGCTTGCCACTCAATATCCCAAGTAAAGAACTTGTTGATCAAGATTGCTTGATTGACTATGCTGGGTGTGATGAAAACCTAGAATGTGCAGGCTGTCCGACCTTATTTTTCCCTTTCTGTTTTTATTTTCAGGTTTCTACAGGTGAAGCATTCGCTACAGCATATCCAGATGGCCTCCTCAGTACCTCTGTTGACTCCATACAATTTCCACACATGGAAAAGTAAAATGGAGATTCAGTTGTATTCCAAAGGACTCTATAGAGTTGCCATGGACATTGAAGTTGAGCCTGAATCCACCATAGAAAAATCAAGATTCTTGAACAAGAAGGATGAAGCCTTCAGTTTCTTATGCCTCTCTATTTTCGATGACCTTCTCTTCCATCTTATGGATCTGAAGACACTGAAACAAATATGGAACAAATTGGAATCTCTGAAGGGAAAGCATGATGACTTGAGAGTTTACCAACTCGAAAATGAACTCATGTCTCTCCAACCTTCCAATTTTGAGACTCTTAATGATTTCTTTACAAAGTTAAAGCATATTATTTTCCTCTTGAAGCAATGCAAAAGTGGAGAAGGAGGATGATCGGTTCATCCTAGCCATCCTCTCCAAACTCGGGGCTGATTATTCAGTTTTTGTTTCTACATTTTGTGCGGGGAATCTCACAACCCTCGGATGGAAGATGCCTACACTCAATGCCTTCATTGAGTCCCTAACTAATGAGCATGACAAGCTTGTCCATATGGGGATCATCTAATCTTCCTGTGATCAAGCCCTCCATGTCTCGGGGCCCAAATATGTGAAGGGTAAAGGCCATTAGCAGAAAAATCATAAAACTAAATTTGATGCTCCCAAGCCTAAAGTTGAAAATCAGCAGCATGATGAATCTTGTGGCTCAAGGAAGAACAAAGGAAAAGGGCACAATGGGAAAGAAAAAGTTAGGTGTTCTTACTGCGGGAAGGGTTTTCACCTTGAACATGCCTGCATGAAGAAAAAGCTTGATGAAGCAACCTCTCTCCTTGAGAGGAATCACATCAATATTCCGGAGAGCTTTCGGAGGAGAGATCACCAAGATCGGGAATCATAGCATGTGAAAGGTCATGCCCTCATGGAAATCACTTCGAAGTCCAAAGCACTTCTGATTGATAGTGGAGCTTCGGATCACATGATGGCTGAAAAAGACTCCTTTTCATCCTTGGAGACTGGAAAATCCATCCCCATCCACATGGGAGATGACTCCACCATCATTTCCGAAGGACAAGGTACTGTAGATCTAGAAAATGGTTTTTTTTCTAAAGTTTTGTATGTACCATCTCTAGCAGCATATCTCCTTAGTGTCTATCAAATGACACATACAGGAATGCCTAAGAGAGTCTCTTTCAGCCCAAATGATGTTGAGATAGCAAAAATTGCATCCGGGAAACTCATTGCAAAAGGCCTTGCAAATCATTATGCAAAAGCCTATGAGTTCTCTCACTTTGTTGCGGATGCAAAGCCCACCGCTCTGCTAACTCATGGAAATGAGGTTAGTAGGCTGTGGCATGAGAGGTTTGGCCATCTTAATTTCAAATATTTTCAGCAATTATAGAAAAACTCCATGGTTGAAGGCCTCCCAGTCATCAAGGCAACCACGGGAGTCTGCAAGGGCTGTGTGATTGGAAAACACCCTGAGCACAAGTTCGATCGGGGGAAGGAAAACCGAGATACAAGCATATTGGGGCTGATACATTCTGATATCAGTGGTCCAATTCCTGTCACATCCATGAATGGATAAAGGTACCTCCTTACCTTTATTGATGATTTTTCAAGGTATACATGGTTTTCTTTCTCAAAAAGAAATCAGAGGTATGTGAAAATTTTTATGAATTGAAGGCCTTAATCGAAAATGCCTCTGGGCTTAAGATCAAGATATTGAGATTTGATAATGGAGGGGAGTATGTAAGTAATGATTTGCTTTACATATTCTCCCAAAGTGGTATTCAGGTCCAATATTCAATTCCCTACACTCCCCAGCAGAACGAAGTAGCGGAAAGGAAGAACCGGTCTCTCAAAGAGATCACCACCTGTATGTTGGAGTCAAAGAAGCTTGCTGCAAATTTGTGGGCTGAAGCCATGCACGCTGCAGCATAAATTTAGAATAGGGTGCCACATTCATCAGTGAAAGTAAATACTCCTTTCTAAGCATACTTCGGACACAAGCCAGATGTGTCGAACCTACGGGTGTTTGGGTCCACTGCATGGGCGCGAATTCCGCTTGATAAAAGAAGGGCTTTGCAACCGCAGAGCATAGAATGTTTGTTTATTGGGTATCCTAATGAATCTAAAGGATTCAAGCTGTTGGATATCAATACCAAACAGATCATCATTGAGAGAAGTGTCAAGTTCGATGAGCCTCTTCAGGAGGTGGAATTAGTGAAGGAGAAAACTGCTGAATTTCCTTCCTATTCCACTGAATATTTGGATGATGAAATTGGGGGTGATGACCCTGATTTGGATCCTATAATTTCTGATATCAGTGTGCAGAAATAATCAGATACTGAATCATAACATGAAGTGCAAAATCATCTTCCTACATCGGCCCAAAAGACACTCTCCTCCGTAGGAGACAACATTGGAAATCCGGATGATCCAAGGAGAACACGGTCTGATTTCCAAAGAGAAGGTATTGCGCTCTCTTGTTTTGATAATTTGATGTCTAAAACTTGCTATTTGATGATTATTTCAGATCCAAAATACTACTACCATGCTCAGAATGATCCGAGATGGAAAGTTTCCATGGATGAAGAGATGAATTCTCTTCAGAAAAACACTACTTGGGAGCTAGTTTCTCTTCCTTTGGGAAGGAAATTGGTTCAATGCAAGTGGGTGTTTTGGACAAAGGTTTCTGCTGATGGAAGCACCTGAAAATATAAGGCAATTCTGGTAGCAAAATGTTTCTCACAGGTCCAAGGAGTGGACTACCATGAGACCTTTGCACCGGTTGCAAAAATGGACTCCATCCGCCTTGTTTTGGCTATTTCCGCATCCAAGCACTGGGAGGTGCATCACATGGATGTTAAGTTATCCTTTATACATGGATATCTTCATGAGGAGATATAAATGAAGTATCATGAGGGCTACATCATTGATCCATATTTGGTTTGCAAGCTTAAAAAGTCATTATACGGGTTAAAACAGGCCCCAAGAGAGTGGTATTCCAAGATGGATGCCTTCCTTCTCTCCCAAAACTTTAAGAGATTTAGATCAGATTCAAATGTGTATTTACAGAAAAATGATAGTCATATAATTATCATTGTTTTATATTTTGATGACTTACTAATCACAGGTAGCACAATTGCGTCCATTTCATCCATCAAAACTGCTCTCCACAATGCCTTTGAAATGAGTGATTTGGGGCTTCTAAAACAATTTTTGGGGCTCAAAATCGAGCAAACTTCTGATGGGATTATGGTCACTCAATACAAATACATTTCAGACCTGTTATTCAAGTTTAACATGGCTGAATGTAGGCCTGCACCATTCCCTTTCCTTTTAGGGATCAACCTTGAAGAAGGAAAACACACA
Source organism: Pseudotsuga menziesii (assembly GCA_001517045.1). Taxonomy (NCBI): domain Eukaryota; kingdom Viridiplantae; phylum Streptophyta; class Pinopsida; order Pinales; family Pinaceae; genus Pseudotsuga; species Pseudotsuga menziesii. The sequence goes on along the minus strand of LPNX010096953.1, from coordinate 222,601 downwards.
CCTCCCATGGACTGCACTATCTATCGACAGCTGATTGGTAGCTTGTTGTACTTGACACATTCTAGGCATGATATTTGTTATGCCATGAATGCTTTATCAAGATACATGTAGCAGCCTCATGATCTTCATTGGAAGGAAGCCAAGAGGATCCTCCAGTACATTCAGGGTACCAAGACCTACGGCATTCACTATGCTACAGAATTCGAGCTAGAGCTGTTTGGATACACAGATTCCGATTGGGTGGGTGATTCTATTGATCAAAAGTCAACTTCTGGATATGTATTCATGTTTGGTGGTGGCCCTATTTTCTGTTCAAGTAAAAATCATACTGCCATAGCACTATCTTCAGTAGAGGCCGAGTATCGAGGAGCGGTGAATGCTTGCATCCAAGCAGTTTGGTTGCAAGGCATTCTTTCAGAGTTTGATCTTGGTAGTACTTTGTCCACTATCCTCTTTTGTGACAACTGGAGTGCTATTAAGATATCCATGAATCCAGTTACCAGGTAGAGGACCAAGCATGTAGAGATTCACATGCACTACATCAGGGAGCTAGTGCATAATAGGACCATCATTCTATAATACTGCCTGACTGATGAGCAGATTGCAGACATCTTCACCAAGATATTTTCAGAAAAGAAGTTCACTTAACTTCGTTCACTATTGGGGGTGAGTTCATGAGGGTGATCCAGACTACTTTTAGTGTTTAGCTTGACGAGGGGGTTTTCCCACTGGGTTTTCCCTCTTTTCCTCACTTAGTTTGTTTTGAGCATTGTTTCAATTTCAGCATTGTACAGGGTGACCTATGGCCTTAGTTTCCAGGGCCCTAGCATTTTATGCATCTATGTTTTCTAACTCTTCCTGAGTATAGCTTAAGGGGGGGTGTTGGAGACATTTACCATCATACACACTCTTTCAGTCAAATTGGCCTAGTTAAACCACTATCCTAAGTATAATTGACATTAATTGACATCAGTGGAGCATTAATTGCTATCATCCAATCACACCCACGCCTACCTATAGTCAAGGAGGCTAACTTAGCCTTCTCCTACAGTCAAGGAGGCTAACTGGAGCACTCCGGGGGTGATCTGAGTGACATTAATGCCCCTAATTGCTAACTGGTGGTTACAATCAGTTCAACCAGTCAATTAAGGAACCTCCAGTCATTAAATATATTATTTAATGATTATTTATTATTATTTAATGATCTGGAGTCAACAAGGCGCCTCCACCAACTTCTGATGGTCAGTTCAGCTTCAGTTAACCTCATCAAGGTTCATTGAAGTCATGGAGCACTAGCACTTGATGGTTGGCTTGCTATGACATGTGTTTGATCTCCTTCAGTTGAGATTCAGTCATTTATTGCACTCTGACTTCAGTTAGGTTTTGGTGAGTCAATTAGGGTTTTGGTCATGTGGTTAACTGAGTGTGATTGAATGGCTAAGAGTCAGTTAAGCCAGACTCACTCACCGAATTCGAATTGTCTCCTTAGGTATTTGAATTCTTCATGGAGTTAAGCTATTGCTTGACATTGGTATTGTAACCATTCATTGTTTATTAAATATACAAAGAGGAAACCAATTCCGGTTCCGATTAACACCAATTCATGAGTATTTGTTGACTATTCTTTCATGAGATTGATTCTTAGTTCCTAGATAATGTGCAAGAATTAATAGTAAAGAAGTTATATACTCCTTTTGAATACTCTGTGTATGAGTTTATAAATAAGTTTTGAGACTAATACTTGCGGCCGTAACATAATTCTTGCTTATTTTATTTAAAGTTATATATTAGGGTTTAACCTATAAAACCATCATTTTAATATAAAATGATTCTAATCATAGTAATTACTCAGTCCTGTTATTTGTCCTTAAAGGACTGTGAGTAAATTACATTAGCTTGGTTTATATAGTTACATAATTTAATAAATTGGTTTATTACTTCAATATTTTGTTATTTGTAAATGTAATATTCATAAGGGTTTAACACTGTCTTTCATTTTCACAGGTACATCCTGTCAGTAAAATAGAAAGACACATTTTCTTTTATTAGTATAAGATTCGTAAATGTTATTCGGTATTATATTTCATTTCTGTGTAATAATTGTACCTGGTTCTTTTAATAGTTAAAAATAACTATTCTTGTGGTTATTGTAGGTTAATAATGTATATAAGTAAACACATATATTATGCTCATAAGTATGAGTTAGGGTTTTCACCCATTTAACTTTTTAAAAGTATTAATTCCTGTATTGTTATTTTGTTGATTTGGTTACCGTCGCAATTTTCTTCAGTTTATTTAAAAGAATTAATAATTTATAACAATATTGTTTGTTTTTTATAATAATATTATTTGTATTAATAACATTATTATCTATAAGTAATGTATTCTCTTAAGTTCATGTTTGTATTTATATATATATTATTAAATAAGATTGAGAGCAGTCTATAATATTTTAGTTTATTTTTAATAAGATTATTTTTGTACACTTGGTGAAAGGAATAAGAACTTTTATCCTGTTAATACTCCTTACATCTAATTTTTCTGCAAGTGTATGAACAGTTCTTTATTAATAATATTATATGCATATGTTACTACTATATGTTCGTTATTTTGATTCTAAGAGAAATAGTATTATAAGGGTTATTAAGTTCTTAATTATGATATTCCTTAATTCAATTAGTTTATTTTTAGAATTTAATTAGGTTACATGTCCTTACTTAAATTTTAGATAGTTGCAGGTAAAATAGCTATCAATAGTAGGAAAAGAAATAAACTAACATAACTATATTTACTTCTTTACTTAATATAAATATTAAGCACTTAACTAACAATTCTATTTCTTCTATTTCAGTATAGATGTATAGTTTACAGAAGTAGGTACTGCGTAGAAGAATGAATTACATACTTGAACATACTATTGTTAGTAAATAATATGATTCTGTTTCTTTTCTGATATTCTAAATATACAGTCTAGTTCTAACAACAACTCTACGAAACAGATAATATTCTTTCTGGAAAAACAACTATCTACTAAAAGAAATCATTTCAATACTTTGAAAAACATAAGTACTCCATTCATTTCATATTCATATCATACTTCATTCATTTAAACTCACTACCTGTGCTAGAGTACGATCTGGATTATTCCAGATGGGGAAAAACGCAGGTAGGATTTATTTTTCATCAAAGAACAGATAAAGCATTAAAAAAACTAAGAGATTTCAAACTTAACAGTTTACAACATAACATATAATCATTCATTATTTGTTCACACACAGATATAAACTTAAACACAGAAATTAATAGATAATGGAACATGTTTTTAAAGTTGAATGACAACAGCAATGGGAGGTCGTTCCTCCCTACCAACTCCTGGAGAGCGCTCAAACAACGACTTCTCAGGTACCCCGAGCCTGTTCTGGTCTCCTTGGCTGGAACTAGGTGGAGAAAACAACAAGGTACTAGTCCAAAGACTCAATACCAACTCTACACACTGCAGTAAGATCTTTCAGTTGCAAAGTTGTACTAGATCACTTTCCTACAGTTTACCCCTCAAACACCTTCCTCAAAATTTCCCTTCCCAATGAATTCCTTGAAGTGCATTCACCTGAATGATTCTTCTCCTAGAATGAGCAGCCTCAGCTCTCTTCAATGGGTTCTTTTATTAAGATTTCCTAGGTCTTTTTGGGTTAGTTGTCATTAATTGAGCCACCTGCTCTGATCCCACTTTCTTGGGGGATCATGACCCCAAATGTAGGGAGGTTGCCACCTGCAACATAGGAAGTATTTGAGGATGCTGCCACTTGTCTTTTTGCTCTCCACCTAGTTTCCTCCACCAACTTGACCAGTAACACTCTTTTTAACAGCTCTCCCAAGATGTTGTCTCCACTTTTATTTATTTAAAATTAAAATATTCAGAATTACATTCCACAACCTTGACTCTGCTGAGTCATCAGTTTCAACTTAGCATTAAATTTAACATAATGTCTTGGAATAAAATCAAAATAAGATAATATTATTTTACAAAATTGGGGCATGTGACAACATCTTTGTCAGACATAAGGGAGTCTCTAGCACTTGTATCATGATCTAGGCTATACTTGTCCTCATCTTCATACTCATCTTCTTCAGAAAAAGATCATAAGGAAGTAAACCTTCTAGACTATGGAGGACAAGTAGGAGTTCCATCATGCAAATTAGAGATTTCATCATAAGTTTCATTATAAGATTTTGTAATGGTTTCATCATGAGGTAGATCTGAGTACAAATGTGATCATCATCACTGAAATAATCATGAAATCATTCTCGATCATCAATATTCTCTGTTTATGTGACATGAGGAGGGTCTTCAATAATATTTTCACTTAATGTCTCTTCATGCACAAACTCAATGGAATCATCATGGATTTCTTCTTCATTGTGATCTCTTGGAGGTAGAACCCAATACCTATAATTTCCTATCCCAATGAGATGAGGTAATTTAGGGTCTTCCTCATGATACTCTATCCATGGCAAAGAAGCTAAAGGAACCCTTCCAGGAACTTGTATAAAACTCCCAATATAGTCTCTCTCGCATGCCACTGCCTCAACAATATTCTAAGGAAGTTTGAAAGGGAAGTAATGCCTTTATTTGGAAGAAAATTGAGATACCATTCACAAGCATTTCCTCGTAGAGTACTGAAAAACATTTCAATCATATTATCTTCATACAAAACATTGAGGTCAACGATAATTTTAAGGAAAGATATGACATGTCGGGCCTCTGCATGCTTATTTCCCCAAAATATATGTAGATGATCAGATATATCTTCACCATTATGATAATTAGGGAATCCTGGGATGTTTGAGAAGTTAATGGAAGGATATTTACTGGAAATCCAAGCTCTTTCCTCATCCATGTTTATTACTCAATATAAAGCATTTGATATAACCATAGAGGTGTCAAAATAATGATCTTTAAATTTTTACTGTTTGTATGAGTTCATCTACACACAATCAATCTCAACATTTTTTTGTGAGAAACAAGGGTTTTATCCCTTCCATGGAGTCACCATGTGAAAAGAAAAATATGCATCATAAATGCTTCACAAATATTTCACTCTTTTGCTTTTCTTTGAATAAAGGAAAAAAGGTTAGTGGAGTCGCCAGACAAATAATCAAAGATCTACTCTAATCATTCATCAAACAAAGTAAAAACAAAAAATAAAGAAGAAAGTCATAACCCAGGAATAACAATATTTATTCTCAACAACGACACCAAAAAGTGTTGCCTCCTTTCACAGTCCTGGGGGTTAAGTGCAACAGAAATCTTCAAGCTGTTAGGTGTGTCCTTGGGGGCAAGTCTCGAGTCAAGTACTGTCACTTGATCTTGACTCCTTTGTTTAGGAAAAAATCCTAATGAAGCAAAGGGGGGTGGTCCCTAAGAAATAGTTCAACTAAGGATCTTTATATTTTAGTTGTTAATGACAAAGTTAAGTTGTTTTTAGGATTTTTTGGTAAATAATTATGTCACAAGTGTTGATGTATATGTAATTTCGGAATGTATTCTTATATGTATTTTATATATTGTAACCCGATGTTTATTCCGGGATGTTTCTATTATGTATTTGAGTCATGTGGTCATGCCCCGATGTTCCGATCGAGAGGATTAATAATGTAATCAAGTCATTTCAAGTCATTAGGTAAGTCCCCACAGTTTTGGGGCACTTGAGTTATTATACACTAATTAAGGTGTAGGCTCGAGTAGTAATTATTAGGTTGAGTGCACTTCAAGTCAATGGAAGAATATAAATAGAGAGTGAGAGTGTCTCTCTATTTATCACTTGTGAATTACATCACTTGCTCTCTCAAGTGTGGCGCACTTTTGGAGAAGGAAATTCTTTGGCTTGACAGAAGATAGAAGGCTGCTATTGTGTTGGGAGGTCATCTTACTGTTTTGGGATCACATCTTGTGGTGATACTATCTTAGAGGAAGTTGAGGGGTTTTCTCCATTTATGGTTTCCCATCCCAAAATATTTGTGTCTCTTGTTTCTTGATGTGCTTATGTGATTGTTGTGCTTGTTATTCTCTCAGTGAAAAGATCTTGTCATAATGCTAGCTTAAATGTTGAAAAACTAACATGGTATCAGAGCTAACCTGAGAAGAAGACATTGTGCAGCTACAGGAACTAGGGCTTCCTAGTTTTTGGATCTTCCTCCACATATTTCCAGCACAAGTATGGTAGGATGACTCTCCATTGAAGGGTGCATCTTTCTGTCGATACGGAATTCAATTTCAAGCATTTTCAGTTTCGATGCGGAAATTAGGGCTTTCTACAGAAGAGGAATTTTTGAGTGAGACCAGCATAGGATTTTTCTCCTCATCAAAACCGAAATTTAGAGACCTGGATCAATAAATTTGGTTGGGTGAAACTCCGGGAAAGTCAAACCCTAGTTTGACCCTGAGCTAGGAGAAACCCTAAATACTAAAACTGCTAAGTTTTGGTACAGTCGCTACATTATGAGATTGGAAAAGTATCAGAAGCTAAAAATGTCAGGGGCCAAATATAAAATCATGATGAACACTGTGTCAAAATATCAGCCTCATATTCGCTATATTATGGGAGATATGATCTCTCCAAGTTAGGGTTCCAGCCTCTTCCAGAAATCATCCATAAATAGGTCACCTGGGGAGATCTGTAATATCTTGGGCTACAGAGGTCCAAATGGAATTCCTGAAGATTTTATAGAAAGGGAACGGACTTTAATTTCTGTGGTCCTAATATCAGACTCAGAAGATGAACCAGTGACACGTGGCATTCCGTACAACTTCACTGTTCTGAACAGTCCTGTAACAGGTCACCTTGGGAAAAGGATCATAAATCCCAAATGGTGAAACCAATTCTAATGAAACCTATGGTGTTGGATCAGAGACATGCGAGGTTACCTCATTAATAAATTTTAGACTCATAGGAGCAGTAATGTCAGAGATATCACAGAAACAGTAACAGGAAGTTCTGTAGAAGAAATCAGAAAATTAGGGCTTCCTGATCCGGGAGCTTCCCTCCACTGTTTTCAGAAAAGGAGTACATTGGACAGCTCCATTTGAAGAGATCTATCTGTTCATCCAATCATATCTGAAATATTCCAATTTTTTAAAATTAGGGTTTCTGTGACAAACCCTAGATCAGCAAACTCCAAGACAAGGACGGACACCTCAAATCGGTAAGATCTAATTCTTTGCTAATTCCATTTGAGCTTCTTATTTCAATATGATATATCACATCAAATTGGTGACAAGCCTGGGGAAGTTGACAACTTCCAAGCCTAGAAGTATATGATCTCTCTAAAGAAAAAAGGTTGGACACCTACATGAGTATAGAGGTTCTAGTCTCAGAGGGAGACGAGGCCAAAGAGGACATCATGTTCATGCTGCAAAGGATGATGAACCATCCAGAAAGAGATACAGATATGAAAGTGAAGATTCCTCAAGCGAGGATGAATATGTTCTGATATCAGCTCTCACAGATAACATTACTCATGGAAGTGATGATTGGCTTATAGACAGTGGGGCTTACAAACATATGACGGGATTCAAGGAATCCTTTGTGAGACTGTCAGAACATGAATCCCCTCACAAGGTGAAACTAGGAGATGAATACCAATATCCAATAAAAGGTAGTGGGGAATCTTCATACAAGCTAGACTCTGGTAAGTCTCTAACAATGAAAGAAGTATTGTTTGTTTCAGGATTGATGTAGAAGGAATGCGGATTGCATTCATAGACGGTCAAGTCATCATGTGGCCAAAAGGAAAGACTATCGATGATGCGGTAGTGATTGGAGAATAAGAAGGAGGCTTGTACAAATTGAAGGGCCATCCAGAACAAGCCTTGATCCATGACATAGTAGAGCCAAATGAGCTTTGGCATAGAAGGCTTGCACATGTGCATTACAGAGCACTACCTATTGCAAGCAAAGCTGTCGAAGGTCTTCCTGAATTTCAAGCTATTTGAAGGGAAGAACAAAATCAGAATATGACCTAAAGAAACTAGTTGAAGAATGTGAAGATCCAGAATGTACAGACCATGCAGCCATAAGAGTCTCTCAAATCAAAGATCAACTTGAAGCGATAAAAGAAGCGGTGAAAAATGCAGAAGTGGTGATGGCCACCTTGAATGGCCTCCCAGGATCGTGGAATTCATTCATTCAAGGAATGTGTTCCAGAAGGAAGTGATTACATTTCAACAAGAAGAAGAAGCTTGATTCATAAGAAGAGAAGAGGAGATGGAAGAAACTGAAGATCAAGCTCTCATCATTCAAAGAAGATCCCTCAAGCAATGAGGAATTTGAAGATCTCAACTCTTGAAGAACTTCTTATCCACCTCAGCATTTGGATAAGAAACGATGCTATTATGAATGAAGAAGACGATGAAGCTGAAGGCTCAAGAAGGAGTCTACCCTCGAAACAAATAAAGATAAGTATTCAATTGTCATTTCATGATATTATTTTGTTATGCATTTGTTTATATTTAGTTATTGTATCGTGCATGATAGGATGTTTGCATTAATGACAGTATACTACTAATATGCATGTGATGGGTAAGTAGCTCATGGTGCTATACAAATTCTCCATTGCTACTTATCTAGAATTAAACCTCTTTGCTGACATATTGGATTAGTGCACAATCCCAATGTTGTCCTGGTAGAGATGGAAGGCATCTAGAAAGTTTCAGTGAGATATGGATGAATGTTGTATTGGCTAAAGTAGTTGCATGATCATATAATTATTCATAAGTATTTTCCAGTATGAATATTCCTTATGAAATGTTTCTAACCATATAATACATTTGACTTGTAGGAAATATTGCATACATAAACGCCTACAAGAAAAGAAGAATGAAGACTTGTTTCGAAGAACAAGTGACGATAGTTCAAAGTCAAAGAATAATATGACGAGTACAGTGACATCATTGATGCAGAACCTTCCAGTTCAAGAAGAATGATGTCAGGGCATAGTATCGAGACCTGAAGAGAAGTTCATAGTTCCATCATGCAGTAGATGGAAACATCGTGGGATATA